>SJYC01041494.1:0-12819 GCA_006408675.1 Madoqua kirkii | reverse complement strand
CTCCCCTGTCCTGGGATTCTCCAGGCAAGAACACTGGAGTGGGTTGCCATTTCCTTCTCCAATGCATGAAAGTGAAAAATAAAAGTGAATTCACTCAGTTATGTCTGACTCTTAGTGACCCCAAAGATGGCAGCCCACCAGGCTCCTCCATCCGTGGGATTTTCCAAGCAAGAGTACTGGAGTGGGTTGCCGTTGCCCTCTCCGAGAATTTGTTGCTAAGCCAGTTAAATATACACTCTATAGACATTGTGAATAGAACAACATTGTAGAGCTTGCAGTATTTTTTCTTCCTTTGGAATTAGGCATGTATGTACATTTGTCCATGCATGTTTTTAAAATGAAATCTATAGAGAAATTGGAGAACATCAGAATTTTAAAATTGAGCTCAGTTTCATTGACTAATAGGATAAAAAAGAGAATCTCCTTTCAAAGATTTAACTCCACATTCTGCAAATATGTATTTGGATTATTTAGTTTGGGGAATTAAAAGTTTTTTTATCCTCTTAGCAACTCTCTATTCTCTGAGTCAGAGATATCTGAAGACACATTTTTACAAAAAGTCTTACCCCTCCAAATTAAGATGTAATCGGAATAGCCTTCTGTGATCTTTTATTTTAAAAATGGATACAAAAGAAAATTGTCATTATTGAAAGAATTATGGTAATTTTATAAAGAATACATTCTGGGATATTATTATCAATCATTAACTTATGTTTTTAAATATTCCATAATAATGTAGCAATAATATTACAGTAATACAAATATATACACTTACATAGTAAATTATTTAACTGAGAATGATTTGTCACCAGTGTTCCATAGTGAAGTGAAGTGAAGTGAAGTAGTGCAGTCGTGTCTGACTCTTTGTGACCCCATGGACTGTAGCCCACCAGGCTCCTCCGTTCATGGGATTCTCCAGGCAAGAATACTGGAGTGGGTTGCCATTTCCTTCTCCAGGGGATCTTCCTGACCCAGGGATCAAACCCAGGTCTTCGACATTGCAGGCAGACACTTTAACCTCTGAGCTACCAGGGAAGCCCATAGTACAGATCAGAATTTAAAACGAGTCATTGCAAATGTGCATATTGACATTTATGGCAGTATTTGGAGGGACTACAGCTTTTTTCATTTTTGTGCTTGCTCCTCTCTATCTGTAAGTGGGAATATGTGTTCTATTATAATCCTTTACTGAAGTTGAAAACAAGGGCACTGAGTGAAACTTATGGTGGAACATGGAGGTGAAAGAATAAAAGGAAATACATTTATAAAACATATTTTCCTACAATACTAATACAATTATAGGAACAAAAATAATTTTAGTAATCACTAAAACTAAACCATTCTTGAGAAACTACCCCCTAAGGAACTCTTGAGCTCTCCAGAACAGTTTCAAAATTTCAAACTTATTCCTTGGTCCTTCCCTTTTTCCCTCTCCCCTCACTGTCCCCAAACTGGCTTTTACTTGTAATATATCCAGATTCTAAGCCCTTCCAGAAGGCTGGAATTACCCTCTCACCTTACCCCCAAAAAAACTCAGGCTCTGAAATAACCCCCTTACTCCTGCCTTGCTTCATTCAGGGTATATATTCTTGAATATAGAAACTATATACATATATATATATACATATATATATACACACACAAATATATATTTAATATCCCACTTTGTCTATGGTTTCATTAAATAGTTGTAAATTAGAAGGTCATGAAGTCTAAGGCAATGGCACCCCACTCCAGTACTCTTGCCTGGAAAATCCCATGGATGGGGGAGCCTGGAAGGCTGCAGTCCATGGGGTCACTGAGGGTCAGACACGACTGAGCGACTTCACTTTCACTTTCACTTTGATGCATTGGAGAAGGAAATGGCAACCCACTCCAGTGTTCTTGCCTGGAGAATCCCAGGACAGGAGAGCCTGATAGGCTGCTGTCTATGGGGTCGCACAGAGTCGGACATGACTGACGTGACTTAGCAGCAGCAGCAGAAGTCTAAGTGTATAATTTTTCCAGTGATTAATAGACTATCCTCTAGAATAAAGGAGTTTCTTTATTTGTCCTTTAATTTCTGTGGGTGATTTCATTATGAATGGCAGTGCTGATAAACTTTCCAAGTTGGGTTTCAGTAAGGAGACAAGGCAAAGGTTATAATAGTTCACAGAGTGTGGAAGGTGAAGTCAGAGATCCCTGGTGTCATGTCCCTATGATAAGTTAGTAAGCCCCATCAGTTACTACATGTATGACCTTGGGCAAAGTTATTTAAATTATGAGCTCATCTGTAAAATAAGTAGAATGTTAGTACCTTTCTTTGCCAGATTGATATGAGGACTAAAGTGAATAATGTATAGAAAGTACTTAGACTAGCCCCTGACCTAATATAGCTCATCAATAAGTGCTCATTTTTATTCAGTTTCCTGCCGTTATTTCTGTTTGCCATTTTAAGTTGATGAATGGAAATAATTTCAAGAAGCTTCGAATGTTCCCACAGAAAACAGATTTCATTTGTATGATCTACAAAGAGTAGAAAAAGCAAAAAAGTGTAAGATATGTATTCTAGTATCACATAGAAATGGTGTGAGTTATACAATAATTAATTCTAGTATAATGTAGAAGTGGAGAGTAGCTTCATATCTGTGAACAGCTGTGAAGTACAAGAGAGATTTGACTGATTACAGAAGAAGAACTTACTGGTGAAGGTTGATCTCAGCTCATAAAAGGTCTCAGCCTCATTTATATGAACAACTGTGAAGTATAAGAGAGATCTGACTTATAAGGACAGAAGAACTTGCTGGTGAAGGTCAGTCTCAAGTTCAGAAAAGTCCTCTGAGGACCACAGGCTTCCAGTACAAAGGACTACTTTGAAGTCCTTGATGCTCTCAGCAGAAGAGAATCCAAAGAAAGACTAGTTATTCTTATCTACCTGGATAGTCTTATCTAAAGCATCACCTTCCTTTTGCAGTTCCAGAAACCCATTTCTGGGAGGTAGCTTAGAACTGAAACTCTGAAATACTCATGAGAGGTCATGAGTGGGATAAAATGTTATCAACTCAAAATTGCATGATAGTTTTGTCAAGAAATTTTAGGTTTTTGGTCAGTTGCCCAGGAAATTTCACCAAGTAATATGTGACATGACACAGAATCCCAATTGTTCCTCGGAGGGAGCATAATGTGAATGTTATGGTCTTAAATTTCTTATATCTCTGGAGTGTTTCCATCTACATAAGGTTTAGCAGCATTACTCCTCCAAATCAGAACCCATTTCTGAACCTTAAAAAACTTCATATGTATTGATTCTTCCTTATTAGCAACTGGTCTTCCTATCTTGATGTATTGTTAGAGTGCCAGACTCTGGGTTAAAATATTTTTTCTCTTTGGACTAGCTATCAGACCACTGTATAAATTCTGTTATCCTTTCTTACATTATAGTCCTAGGAATAATCCCCCAGAGCTTTAATATGAATACGAGATGTTTTACATTGACTCAAACTAGTTCTTAGGCAAGACCTGTTCTGGCATTCAATTTTTGAGTGTCTTCTTTTCCTAGTGATCTTAATCTTTTGTATCCTTGCTTTCCTTCCTCTAAGAACATGTTAAGTGGACATTCTGACAGCTTTCTGGACAGTTTTGGAGTCTATTCTCTTTATTTTTCTGTTACCTTATGAGAAAAAATAGTGTTCACCAAAAAGAAGCTATGATTAGGTAAGGCACTAACAGCAAGTGTTTGCTTCTATGTTTTATTTAATATTTTCTAAAAAGTATGTCAGCCCTTTCTGCCCATTTTTAAAAGCTTGAAAGTGTAAGCTAATGGTTCCTTGATCTCATTCTATTCCATTTGCTAAAATGATATTTTCCATTGCCTGATTCTTCCAGGGCCTTCTAGATTTCTTATTTTCCGCCCTTAAACCAATACACGCAGCTCATAAAAAGCAGGAGTTACCAAGTGACAGGTGTTTTTGAAAAACTTGCTTAGTTTTATGTTCAGTGAAGACGTTGCCTCTAAATCAGCAGCTACTAATGACCTTTTGTTCCAGGAGCTGTTAGAAGTCCAGATGAAGTCTTGGAACTGAAATGTAATTTAGGCTAAGCCTCAAGTTGGTATTTTCCAAATGTACCTTGTTGAGTTTTTATCTTACATCCTGATGGATTTCTTCTTAAAACATTGAAGTTCACCTCAGCTTCAACAATAGGTTATTCATTTCCTTTACTTATTTTCCCATTTTCCCTCCTGTTTTAAGTAAAACAACTTAGGATATTAAATATCTTATAAAGCTACAATGTCCCACATACCTCTGTTCCATTTTCCTACCACTATTTACCAACTGAGGGGCCTTTCAAAGTTCAAAAATTTCTCTGAATTTGATTCCTCATATGTAGATGGTAATAACAATTCTCCATGTCTCAGGTTTTTCTTGACTGTTAAATGGAATTATGTGTGAAAATTATTAGTATGCTGTTAGGCACATAATCAGTATTCAGTAAGTCCTAGCTTTCCCTTCCACTGTAATAAGTTATCTTTCTTTCTTTTTTTTTCTGTTTTCTTTAGTAATGGCATTTCACTTTTGATTAGAGATATCTTTCCTTTCTATTTCTGGGCTTATTGACCTTTTCTTCTTTATATTATTCCTTCTATTATGTGTTTGTTGAACATGTGATACCAGGCTAGGTACTGAAGACACAAGGGTAAAGAATTCTCTCCATCCCTTGATGGAGTTCACAGTTTTATGGGAAATGGGCATGCACCATTGCATGGAGAAATTAAAATGAGGATTTGTGCACCAGGCATTTGCAAAGCAGAGCAGACATGGGTCAGCAAAGGCCTCCTGGAGGAGAGGAATTGCAAAATCTTCAAGGATGAGTAGGAGGCAAGCCACAGTCTGTTGAGAGGGAAGAACCACAAAGATTTCATAAAATAAGAAGAATTGGAGTTGAGGTGAAATGGTGGAGAGAGGAGAGTTCAGTTATACAAGACCTCGGTTTGGGGGCTACATTCCTCTTAGAGTTAATGAGAGCAAATTTTCAAACTATACAACCCTCCCATTACTTTTTCCCTCCTAACCCCAAAGCCCATGTGTCCATTACTAACTTTGTGCTTTCTGCTAATGGGACTCTATCATATCCCTCAAGTCAGCTGGAGCAAGATAGAGTTTAGTGGATAAGTGAGAGCTGTTGGAAAAAAGAAAAAAAAAACTGTAACCTAGAAGCAATATAGTCACATCTGTACTTTATAATCACTCACTTTGTGATGTATACATTTTCATGATAAATTATAACTTTTCAATATTAGAATGCTTAAGTTTTTTTAAGTGAAAAAGCGAAACTTTTAGGAAAGACAAAGAATTTGGTCTATAGCAATGGATCTAAGCAATATCAAGATTGGTTCATCTTACTTCATAGACTTATCCTTAATTTACTATGTAAAATTGTTTTTTTCAAAAATCTTTTTCATCTGATAACAGTCTAACTAGGTAATAGGTACCAGTAATATGGATAAAATTATAGGATCTCATTAAAAAAATATTTGTTTACTTTGAGAAATAAATCATTTGGAGCCTGAAAGGGGCTGATTAATTGACTTAGCTAATGAAGCCATTTCCTCTTTACTGTTAATAGTGACTGCTCATTTCTGTGGACAGACTAGGTATTGTGAGTATTGAACTTCTCCCCTGTTTAAAAAAAAAAAAGTCATAGTTGGCAATAATAACTTAAAATTTCTGTGTCCTTCTACTCTGTGTGCAAATACTAGGGTGGGATTTCCTTTTTATTTAGGAGTTCTAGATAGGATTCATGTTTAGTGGTGTTCCTTCTATAATTCTTTGTTTCTTTTACAGAGGGTACAAGCATTTCATTGACCTATTTTCTTTATGTTCAACAAGTTAGAAAAGTCTGTTTTCCATGGAGCACATCTAAGCCAAAATAGTTTGATCATATGATTTGCACACTGAAAAAAATCCTCTCCATATAAGCTTCTAGTGAACTGCTGAAAGATGTATGTATGACGTGTGAGTTCTCAAGCCAGTGTCTGCACTTCACGGCTGCAGACTTGTTCTTGGTATAACACTGGCTGTTTATTTATAATGATCAAAGAGGATCTGTGTTGAATCAGAAGTCAGATGAATAGTTTTCTCTAACACCTCTAGTCTTGGAAGAAAGGTCCTTCAAGTTCGAAAACATGAGCAGAAAAGTCTCTACAATTTCTTTTCATGTAATGATCTATACATTTGGAAAGCAGGGGGCCAGATTCCAGTTCTGCTGTGATGCCAAAGCCATTTCTGAAAACAGTCGACCAAAGCTAGAGTGAATCTGTTTAAAAGGCTACTCAAAATAAAGTAAAAATAAAAATTAAAAAATAAAATAAATAAAAGGCTACTCTGCTCCTGTCCGTCTCCATAACTCAAAGCTGGAGTTTTTTCCAGGGAGAAGGGGAGCGCAAAGATGGGGGTGGAAGGCAGTAATGAAGAAGGCAGTGGGGGCAGTTGTTTTTCTGTGCCTGTTGACGTCAACGAAATTGCCAGATGGCATTTGAATGTTTTGCAAAAAGACAGGAGCCTTTTATTACAGCTGTCACATGGGGTTTCATTCATTTGCATTCCCAGAAGTGGGCTAAAGCTTTTCCTAACTGTAGGAGTAGTGAGGGCTCTGTCCCTTCAGAGACCCAGAGGGCCTTTTGGAGGATGTTGTTACCTTAAGTGGCTCTGATAAGGGACACATGCTCTGAGAATGGCATGTTTCACTGTCAGCTTCAGAGGGCTGTGAGCTACTCAGCTTCAATTAGGACTATAATGTGATCATTCAAAAAAACCTTCTCTGCGGAAGGTCTTTCATGGATCCTGACAGCCTGGGAGAGAGGCTCAGTAGCACCTGAAGGGTCTAAAAGGGCAGCAACCAGCCCTAGAACAAAAGCACAGCTTCTACGAAATATACCTAACATAGGCTGAAAAATACCTAACATATTACATTGACCAAATAATTCATTCAGATTTTCCCATAGCATATTACAGGAACACTCAAACAATTTTTTCAGCCAACTCAGTTCAACAGCCCTGAATACATATGCACAGCTCTCTCCTCACCATCTTGTTCCATGATGTCATCCCACACCATTGGGAAGGACAGAGGGAAAAGATGAACTTGCAGAAAATCTGTGGGTTCATATGTAGAAGTAAGAAACAAAGGTAATTTTAAATGTTGGGATCTTCTCTCAGAAAGCAACCCAGGCCACTCCTAGGGCCAGTCTGATCTATCCTCTTTACCATCAGCCCTTTCCACTGCCAGAAGTTTTCATGCTTTACTTTGTTTTAAAACCTGGCATCTCTCAAACTTCTCAGTCTCTGGGTTAGCAAGTATATGTTTTTATAATGAACCTCTTTCTGTAACAGTTAACTGGATTGATAGATCTCTATAGTTGACCTGAGAATAAGAGGATGAAGTACTTAGACCAGAGGAAGTTTCTGTAACTACTTTTAACTATGAGTGTCGTGGTATATAATGTGATACTTTACAATTATTCTGATATTGACTACCCGAGTCATTTTCTTCCTGTTTCCTGACATCAAGATGTGATATTTCAAAAGTAGAAGTTTTGATGGTGGTAGGTCTGTGTTGGACTGAAATGAAAAGCATCTAGTATACCAAGGAAATTGGGAACTGGGGCCTAGAAAGGCTTAAAAGTTAGCTATATGTACTACCTAGTCTCAGTCTTACATCCACACTGGCAGTGATAACAGGATACTTAAAATGACACTGCTAATCTGAGTTTAGTGAAATATCTTTTGCTGTCTTGTTATTGGCAACAGAAGACATGGATGCCAGGACCACTGACTCAAGTGATGGAAGAACCTAGAACAGTGTTCCATATGCTCTCTTATGCTGCAAATGAAACAAATACAGCCACTCTTACCCTCCTCCAGACTCATGTCCATAGAGTATTTTCCGAATATAAACCATACAAATGGAATTACTGGGGAGTGTGTTCATCTCATGTTGATCTCATGCTTCAGGTTCTGCTTCAGGGTTTAGGGAGATTTGGAAGGTGATGGTGAAGATTAAGCAGCCTCTTTTAGTTTCCTCTGATCCACCTTCCCTTCCAACTTCAGGGGATGGGGACATGTGGAGGAGTGTTATCAGTATCTTGTATGTATCTGTGACCACATCTGGGTCTGAGAGATGACATTAGATCAGAAGCAAGGAATACAAAGCCTAAGTCAAAGAATAACTCCTAGAAGGAAAAAGAAAGTGTCAAGAAATACAGTCTACATGGGAAGGTTGTTAGAAATTTAAAAGGGAAGGGGTATAAATATGTCAGCAGCTTTGACTCTAGGCAGCACCAAGGTGTTTTTCAGATAGACTTGAAATTAGAAATATATTCACAAAACACACATTTCATATGGGGTGTATTTGGGCCTGAATCTCAAGGTTATGCAAATCATGTTAGAACTGTTAGCATCATGTTCATGCTTCCCCAGGAATCAATGTTAGGAGACCTATGGTGTTAATAGCAGTGTCCTACTTTGCGTGTCCTGGCTCCCTGTCCACTCTGAAAGTACAGAGCACTTGTCCCAAGCATAAGTGCTGCCACTGTTGATAATACAGTGGTTGTTATTCATCATCCCTTATCTAACATGTTAAGGTTTGCCCAAACATTGCCAGAATTAAAACAATACGTTCCTGAGTGTAGCTCTAGGTGATAGTCATTTTTCCATATTATACTCGATCCCCCAGGGAAAGTTGCTTAGTTGTGTCCGACTCTGTGACCCCATGAACTCATCCATGGAATTCTCCAGGCCAGAATACTGGAGTGGGTAGCCTTTCCCTTCTCCAGGAGACCTTCCCAACCCAGGGATTGACCCAGGTCTCCCACATTGCAGGTGGATACCTTACCAGCTGAGCCACAAGAAAGCCCAAGAATACTGGAGTGGGTAGCCTATCCCTTCCCTAGTGGATCTTCCCAACCCAGAAATTGAACTGGAGTCTCCTGCATTGCAGGCAGACTCTTTACCAACTTAGCTATCAGCGAAGCCCTTATCCCCCCAAGGGCTTCCGAGAATAGCAATCCCATGATTCATTTATGTCTCAGCTATCAACAAATAAGACTAGATTCATGTATATCTCTTAATCATGAAATTAAGTTTGGCTAGTTCAGTAACATATATATATATCATACTTTGGGCAGCACTACAGCTCAAAGACAGTAAAAGAAGCATATATTGATTGCACTCAGCTTGTAGTGTCAGGACAAAGAATTGGATAATCCATGTCAAGCTACCTTAGAATCAAACCACCATCCAATTTTACTTTGATGACGCCAACTCCATTTTTCAATGAGAATTAGTGTATAACTTTTTTAGCACCTGGTGTCTCAGTACTTATACTGAGATCCTCAACACAATTATACTTTACAAGGGAGAAACTACAGGAGCATCTTCATCCTAACACACAGACATCACTTTCCCACAGTTCCAGCAAATGGTCAAGATGTATGCCTTGTTTAAGATCAGAGGGATCCAGGAAGTCAAGTTGTTCTGGGCTGAGTCCCATGAGTCTAGCTGAGGATCTGGTAAGGATGTTATTTTTTCCCTCTGATTCAACAGCTGTGTACTAACATCAACCAGAGAGTCAGGTTTGAAAAAACTCAAGCATTTTAACATAAGAGAGAGGCTGATGAGTAAAGCATGATGTGAGTATACTCATTTTTCTTGAGAAAAATCACTGCCAAACAGATGATAGCACTCATGTTGGTTGTCCAGTATTTTGTTTTCAGAGTCAGAGTCTTCCTGAGCAGACATATCAGTGAATACAGAAATGTGTTTATTCAGTAAACATTTTTTGCACCTAGTAGGTACCTAGTAGGTACTATATCGTGATAAGCACTAGAGATAGAGTTAAGTAAAATACAATCTAGTAGTGAAGAAAGATATGGAAACAAATCATTTCAACTTTAGTGCAGTGTTTAATATATGGAGTTGGTCAGTAAATTCATTTGGATTCTTCCATAAGATGTAACAGAAAAATCTAAATGAACTTTTTGGCCAACTCAACATAATTAGGGTGTTATAGGAGTACAGATGATGAGTACCTACTCAGCTAGAGGGAGAGTGGAGAAACAGAAAAAGTGTTTTGGGAAGAATTAAATAGTAATGAGGTTGTCAGTTCAGTTCAGTCACTCAGTCGTGTCTGACTCTTAGCGACCTTGTGAACGGCAGCAAGCCAGGCCTCCCTGTCCATCACCAACTGCCGGAGTCTACCCAAACCTATGTCCATTGAGTCAGTGATGCCATCCAGCCATCTCATCCTCTGTCGTCCCTTTCTCCTGCCCTCAATCTTTCGCAGCATCAGGGTCTTTTCAAATGAGTCATCTCTTCACATCAGGTGGCCAAAGTATTGGAATTTCAGCCTCAACATCAGTTCTTCCAATGAACACCCAGGACTGATCTGCTTTAGGATGGACTGGTTGGATCTCCTTGCAGTCCAAGGGACTCTCAAGAGTCTTCTCCAACACCACAGTTCAAAAGCATCCATTCTTCAGTGCTCAGCTTTCTTTATAGTCCAACTCTCACATCCATACGTGGGGTTGTAGGAATAAACTAAATCAAAGTAGTGGTGAGGGATGGAAAGAAAGGAAAATAGCAGAAGCAACTGCATTTGCCAAGATGTGTATGATTTAAAAATAACATGTGAAAAACATAAGAACTAAGTATTCTTGTAGTCATTGTGAAAAAGAGTGGGAAGCTATAAAGAAGGTAAACATTGCAGGACTCTGGTTAATGAAATGAAAGAAGTGAGGAAGGAGATAAGGATTTCTAGAGGGAATGATTTGGTAGATGTTGGAGGCACTGACTGAGATTCCAAAGTCTGATAAGCAGGTTGGGAGAGACATATAAGGTGATATTCGGATGCTAGTCCCTGTGGACCCACACCCCACATCTTCTAGGAGTCCATTAGAAAAGGAGACGCTGGACAGAGGTTTGGGGCAGGAGATGGAGATGGTATGGCTCTCATGAAATTGTGTGAACACATTTAGAGAGAGTCTAGAGAATTACAAGAGAGATGGACTAAGAGGTGAAACCTGGCATAAAAATGTTGAGAGGGATGGGCAGTGAGGGGGGAAATCCCAGAAGAGGCAGAAGAAGAAAGCTGAGAGAGAGAGGAAAAGAGCTAGAAGGGCATGATAGCACGGGAGCTGAAGGAAGAGAGATTTTCAAAAATGAGAATCACCGGTTTTGTAGAGACTGAAAAGTATCTTTTGACTTTGGCAGTTCAAACCTGCTGTAAATAGCAAGAGTAATTACAGTCTGTCATAGAAGCCTGGCTCAGCTGATTGACATATGAACAAAAGGTGAGAAAATAAAGATACTGAATACTAATTGTTCTTTTAAAATATTTGGTAGAAAGATTGATTGGGTGCGAGGTGACTAGGGTGTGGATATTGGGGAAAGAATGTGGGGTTAAGGAATAGAGGATGTCCTCACAAAGGAGAGACTGGAGTGTGTCTAAGTGATGGGACCTGGCTAGATATATAGGCTGATAGAGACACTGGTGTCAGAAGATTGCTGGGTAGTGTCATTCCAGGGTAAAGAGACATGAATGATCTTAATAATTATGGTCATCTTGCCCTTAGCGTAATGTGTCCTTCTTAGTATCAGGGCTTTATCTGCCAGCTTCTTTTGAAAACTCACTCTGGCCTGTTATGAGCTGTTGAGTTGCAATTGCATTGAAACAAGCTCATCTTTTCCAGCTGTTCGTTTGTAATATTACTTATCATTACTAATAGTTACAAGGTGTTTAGTCTAATAAATGCTTCACAACAAATATAATTCTCAGTATAACATTTTCAGTTCATGTATAACATCTCACCACAAACATCTTTTTGTCTCCCCCCTAAAAAAAACACAATTATTACAGTCTTATCTGGGTTATATGTGGAAAGAGGATGGATCTTATCTACTTAAAGATTTTGTTTAAAAGGTTTAAAAAAAACTTATCAAAACCAAATGAAGAAAGAATATTATCTTCAAGGAACATCTGGGATGCTTATGTCCTAAATATAGTGAAAAGCTGAAAAGATAATATTTATTTTAAGGAAGCAGAGGGATTGACTATAGACCTCCAGAATTACCCTTCCTTAAAGGTATAAATGATCAGAGTGGACTAAATAAAAGAAACTTAATCATGGTATGAAATCATATACTGTCTATAGTATCAAACTATTTTAGCAGTGAGTCAGAATCTGTTCACTCTTTTTTTTTTTCCTTCTATTTCCTAGTATTTCCCCATGATGTAAATGTGCCCTTACTACAAAGCAAGCTGTTTTCTGTCAAGCATGAACCTATGCTTCAGTACTAATCATGAAAAGGAGCCCTGAAAATAAGCACTGGGCCATGTAGTCAAGGACTAATGGAAATCAGAGAGAACGTCAGAAGGAAATTAGTCCAGGGTGCCTCTCCTTTCTTCAACACTCCCTTCTTTTCATTGCTCATGGGAATCTATGTTGCCTGTCAGTCGGGTGTCTTTATTGCAGGCAGGCAGTTGCCTCAAGTAACAGGACACTTGGTAGGAGGTGATGAGGACCTGAAGGGAGCTTGTCTGACTCCAAGGGCCAGGTGTCTGCACAATCTTCAAAATGATTTGAATGACCCAGATTCTCCAGACTTTTAAGAACCGTTTGTAAGGACAGCATATTGTGTTAGAAGGCAGAATTCACTCATTCAAGAATTCTGTCTTTTTTTTTTCCAGCTCTTTCAGTCTGTTGATTACTAAGATTCTATTTTTAAAATGAATTTAAAAAATCATTCTTGCCCTCAAATTCAGAGTCTGACAAGGAATTTTGTT
>SJYC01041493.1:0-18436 GCA_006408675.1 Madoqua kirkii | reverse complement strand
AGAGAGAGTATTTCACTGAAACAATAGACAGAAAATTAAGAATTATGAAATCCTACCTTATTTAGAAATTTATATAAAGATAAAATTCCCAGTAAACAACTTGATAAATGTTATGTTTTCTGCAAGAAAGAACTAGAGCAAAACAGTTCATTTAATTTAATGTGGCACCTTTTGGCTGAGTCTGATTAAAGTTGCTGTGGGGATAGAAAATAAATATTAAAGGGTTCTTATCTTCAAGAACCTCAGAGAGCCACACATGTGTCACAGAATATGTTTGCACAGGAGGATTTTATGATAATGTTTTGATGAGTCACGTTAGGTCCATGGCATATGGCAGTTTGCAGTTAAGGCACAAATGTGCATAGTGTACTGCATTCTGGTGTTAGATGGGGGCCCTGGGCTGGAGTGAAACTGTCCATTGCTTCGCAGCTCTCAGTCCTTACCAGGCTCTGTTGAATCCAGGATAATCAGATTTTTTATTTTCTCATAACATTCTGAACATAGTAACATTCTAAGTAAAACCAGTTTCTTAAACCAAAATGATTACCTCTGACTTGTAAGACAGGTACATTGTAAGATTTTATTTTCATTACCACCTACTTACTTACTAGTCAATACACACGTGGTAAAATTTTATGCTCTGTTAATTATTTTCAACCATAAGCAAAAGGACGCTTTATTCAGACTAGCTGTAGTAATAAAAAAAAAAAAAGAATGAATGAATGAAAAGAAAAATGTTATTGTCTGTCGTGGATTCCCAGGGGACTCAATGGTAAAGAATCCACCTGCCAATGCAGAAGCCACAAGTTCAATCCTGGGTTAAGAAGATCTCCTGGAGCAAGAAATGGCAGCCCATTCCAGTATTGTTGCCTGGAGAATCCCAAGGACAGAGGAGCCTGGTGGGCTGCAGTCCATAGCATCATGGAGAGTCAGGCACAACTGGGCACACTCACACACATTGTCTGTTGTGATAGGAAGGCCAGAGGAGGAAAGTCCAGGATTAGTGAATTCAAGGCTCAGTAATATATGATGGACCTAGGTGTTTTAATTCTCTCCATTTTACTATGTTACACTATTTTCTCCATCCTAAAGCTGGTTCCACTTACAATCCAAAGATGGCTTCTGGTAGCAACATCACTGGAGAAGGAAATGGCAATCCACTCCAGTATTCTTGCCTGGAGAATACCATGGATAGAGGAGCTTGGTGGGCTGCTGTCCATGAGGTCACACACAGTCGGACACAACTGAAAGGACTTAGCATGCATGCATGCATTGGAGAAGGAGATGGCAACCCACTCCAGTATTCTTGCCTGGAGAATCCCAGGGACGGAGGAGCCTGGTAGGCTGCCGTCTGGGGGGTTGCACAGAGTCAAACACGACTGAAGCGACTTAGTAGCAGCAGCAACAGCAGCAGCAACATCACTTCCTTCTTGGTAGAGGATTTCCTTTCCCAGAAGCAGTAAACAAAGCTTCTCTCCTGTCTCATTGACTCACACTGACTAAGGGCTTGCCCATCCTGGACCAAATTCTTGCCCTTATGGCTGAAATTACCATGATTGGTACAGAGAGTGGATGTCACAACATCCACTTATGTGGTTTGAAGAGAGCTCAGAATTGAGGCATTTCTCAGTGTCTCTGGACATATTCCTCCTTGATGCTAAAATGCTACCACAGTCCCTAGGGTCACAGTCACAGTCAATTCTGTCATTCGATCCAGCAGCCACAAGACCTGTCTGATGGTCATCTGAGATCCTCTTACAATCTTCTCTAGAGTGTGGCTGATGATACACTGTATAATAAGTTGAAGTTATCTGTAGGTTAAAAGTCTTTGCTAGAAATATTAAAGCCAGAAGAAAGACAGTTCAAAGCTGTTTTAGTTAGACTTCAGTTTGTATTAACCTCTGTTTTTAGTTTGTCATCTGAATCAGTGTGTGGAAACATCCATTGCTTCTGTGTTGTGTTTGCTTTAATAACACTTTGCATATTCTTTTATATGGGATATTCTAGTTGGGAAGCTCTTCTACCATACTTCTGTTCTAATCTCCTTGTTTTAAGATGAAATAAAATTAAAATGAACTGAAGTTTTTGCTAAAGAGGAAGAATTTCACTAGCAGTCTTCCTGAGTCCTTATTCTTGATCCCTAGAAAATAAAAAAAGCTAGGCCACATTTGTAACCAGCAATTTTATTAGTCTTACAAGATTATGAATTTAGAGATCACTCCCAAAGTTATTCCATCTTCTTTACATAGATCTTTGTCTTAAAGGATCTGTGCTAAATTGCGACAAATCATTTGTACATCTTAAGTATGCTATTATTGCTGTACTTGGGGCATATGGGAGCACTGAGTGAACTAGCAATTATGTCTGCAAGGAAGAAAACAAATCTATGACATAAGTGCCGAGTGACTCATCTTATGACCAAGTGACTTATTTTCTTGCCTGATTTCCTCCTTTCCTCAGCAGCACATTGTTGCTAAACAGGAGGAGGAATGGGTATCATTTTGAAATGTTTCTCATAGAAAATTTTATAATTCTGTCCATCTGCCTATTGAATATCTTGGTGAGCTACTGGGGTCTGCTGATCCAAAGATAATCATGTTTATTTTCTGAATTCTCGTAACATTCTGAATATAATCAGATTGTAACTGAAACCAGTTTCTCAAACTGAAATAATTAACCCCGACTTTCAGACAGATGCATTATAAAATTTTTATACCACCTAAAAGGAAAATGAAGACAGATTTTTCTAGTAACCACAGAAGTCTCCACCAAAGCCCACTAGTTTCTCCTTCCAGAAGCAAATATTATAAGAGATCTGGCTTGAGCAAGAGAAATAGGGAGAAGGAACAAATGACATCTTTCCTGATGGAGAAATATCCATAGTGCGGGTCTTCTCTAAAACTTAGTTCTGGAAACAGTTTAATTTGATTTTCAGGAAAGATGTGAAGGAAGAGAGTATACCAGGAATTCTTAAAAGTTTACTGATGATGTTAATAAGTTCCCCTTGATAAGGGGGATGTAAGTTGATACTTAATTGAAGGAAGAATTTGCAAAACTAACAGTGGGTCGAAAATTGGCAAAGATATTTCCATATCATCAAAAGTAGGTGACCATATGTAGGAGCAGTTACCCAAGATATTTAGTTTTGTAATCAGTCATATAGACCCAGACTTCCTACGTTGGAATTCCACTTCTGCCACTTACTATCTGTGTAACTTTGAGCAAGTTTACTTAACCTTAGTTTCAAAATTTGAAAGTCATTCCCTTTATAATGTAATTTCTAGTGTTGGAAGTTGCCTTCAGGAAAATCAAGAAGAGGTATTACTAGGTTTTAGTAGTTTGCACAACTGTTTTCTGTATGCAAAGTCATTCATAGATAAGCTCACCCCATCCCTTAAAACTAGGTGTCAGGAAGCAGACCCTCAAGTCAAAGGGGCTTCAAGTTCTCTACATGTTATTGGGGTATGGGAAGCTGGAGAGGCCTGAAATCCATGTTTCCAAAATGAGACTTGGCTATTAGAGCTATGAGAGTTCCAAGGGCTGAAGATATTGAGGGAAATGCCCAGAAAAAAAAGAGGTTTTCATATTTGAGTGATGACTGGCTTCCCAGGTAGCACTAGTGATAAAGCACCCCCCTGCCAATGCAGGAGACATAAGAGACTCAGGTTTGATCCCTGGGTCAGGAAGATGCCCCTGGAAAAGGAAATGACAACTGACTCCAGTATTCTTGCCCAGGAATCCCATAGACAGAGGAGCCTGGCGGCCTACAGTCCATAGGATCGCAGAGAGTCAGACACAACTGAAGCAACTTAGCATACAGGCACAATCATCTTCTAAGTGCTTCTCCATCCATTTTATCTTTATATCCGTATTCTCTCTCACACTTGTCTTCTCTGGAGAATTGCTTTTTATTATTATTTTTTAAAATCCTGCTTGGGGGAGAGATACAGTGGGTAATACAGTTCAGAGCAGCCAATTCAGTTTGTATGGAAGAGAACCACATGACCAGAAGTTTTGAGACCATTTTGAGAAACAATTTCTTTCATTCTCCTAATAACCAGAGACAGTGGTCATATATCCACAGGGTTCTTCCAGCTTCCTACTTTATCCTCTGGTCCCTTTCATTTCCTTGAACATCTTCCACTAGACTGCAAGTTGCTTGAGAGCAGCAGTCTAAACCCATTCATCTCTGGAGCCTGAGGGTGTGGACAGTCCCAGGTACCCAGTAGATGTTCAAGTTAAAATATGTTGAGTAAGTGAGGCAGAAATGACTGTATCTCAGTGCGTCCATATTCCTCTTTTTGAATCACACCATTGAAACAATATTTTATCTCTAAAAATATTGCTGTGTGATTGAAAAAGGATGCATTCACAATGAAAAAATTTTAAATGCTATCACATTTCTTATTAAGTGGTTTTATAAACTTTTGTGAGCTACCCTAGGATTAAGCAATACCATGTATAGTAGTATTTCTCTAGAAAAATGCATTCTAAATTCTCAAAAAATTTGATTTAAAACTGTTTGACATTTGATCTATTTATACGTCTGGAAGCTTTGTTACTTAATTGATGATTTCTTTTATCAATTATAGAAACTGAAATGTATTGAGTTTTAAAATACATTTATAAAGGATTTTATATCGTATTAAAATAATTTTAGGCTCTTAAGAGAATCCATTCATCATCTTGGAAGTTTAACATTGTGGGGGGCTACTGCCATGGTATATCCAAAGAAAACATGTTTTTTTTTTTTTTTTATGAAGGTACATCAGTTCAGTTGCTCAGTCAAAGGATGCATTCACAATGAAAAAATTTTAAATGCTATCACATTTCTTATTAAGTGGTTTTATAAACTTTTGTGAGCTACCCTAGGATTAAGCAATACCATGTATAGTAGTATTTCTCTAGAAAAATGCATTCTAAATTCTCAAAAAATTTGATTTAAAACTGTTTGACATTTGATCTATTTATACGTCTGGAAGCTTTGTTACTTAATTGATGATTTCTTTTATCAATTATAGAAACTGAAATGTATTGAGTTTTAAAATACATTTATAAAGGATTTTATATCGTATTAAAATAATTTTAGGCTCTTAAGAGAATCCATTCATCATCTTGGAAGTTTAACATTGTGGGGGGCTACTGCCATGGTATATCCAAAGAAAACATTTTTTTTTTTTTAGACAATTGGTCAGACCCAGTATGGACTTACCGGCTTCTCAGGTGGCTCAGTGGTAAAAAATTTGCCTGCAGGAGACACAGGGTTTGACCCCTGGGTCAGAAAGACCCCCTAGAGAAGGAAATGGTAACCCACTCTCTGATTCTTGCCTAGGGAATCCCATGGACAGAGGAGCCTGTCAGGCATAGTCCATGGAGTCGCAAAGAGTCAGACATGGCTTAGTGACTAAACAGCAACAAGTATGGACTTATACACTCACAAGTGAACTATCCACATTTTGTTTTGTGAAGGCAGAAACTCTTGAAGAAATATCTAAAAGAAGGAACAGAGAGAATATTGCGGACCGAAGACTACTACTGCTACAGGGACAAATACATTTCAGACTTTCATGTCCCAGTATCCAGTCAGTTTACAAGTACAATTGATTCTTCTTAATTTTACTCTTACTCTTCCCTTCCTAGTCATTCATGATGCAGATATCCTGGTTTCAAATACTGATTATTGTGGCAACCTTGGTCTAACCTATCTCCATCTATGCTGTACCTTCACCTTCCTCAAGCCCTGTGTCCTCTTCGATTACATCATTTTCCTTCTCAGACATCACTCATCACTGATAGAATTAGGAAACTTGTCTTTCATTCATGGGCATCTAAAATCTGGCCTCATATTTCCTTTTCAACCTTATTTTCTACTAATAAAAAGCAGAAAGCCTGCCTGAGGATGAGTCTACTTATGAAATCCTGTATCCATCTTTCTCATGCAAACACTTACCCACATTCTGAATCATGCTTTTCTGCTCTTGCCTACTCTGTTCTTCCACCTCACCAGGATCTCCACTCCAATTGTCAGTCTTTTTTCTTTCCCATCTGGAAGACTCTTCCTGTTTTCAGTTCATTGCCTTTTCATGTAAATCTTCATGCTGTGCAACACCGGAAAATATGTAGAAAACATATTGGAATTCATGTGTCCAAACTGAGCTAGACCTTCTGGATCGCTAGAGAATCTAACCAGCTCTTCTCATTCCTCTTTCAAACATTTTTCATTCTCTTTTGCATCTCTAACCTCAACATCGTGTGGTTCACTTGCTCAACCAGGGACTCAGGACTAATTTACAGAGTAAATAAAAGCCAAAGAGTAAGGACTCTAAAGTCTCACCTGCAAATCTACCAACATTATTCTTTGTCACCATGAGAATGATGTCTGGTTGTAAAAGGTTAATCCCCTCAACCTTTGCTTTCTTCTTTTATTCCTTGATCTATTTATCACCCACATTGTCTTTACTGTGTTTTAAACCCCTTACACTAGTGGGGACCCCCCCTTCAACATTTTTGTCTGCTCACTTGCTCACCAGCTCTTTGGAGCCCATTTTCCCTCTAGATGTGGACAGATCTCTCTTTTCCATTGTACAGCTAGTTTTCACAAAAGAGTTGTCTATGTTGTTCCCATTTTTATATCTTTCTTTCCTTGGTCATTTGATTGCAGTGTGACTCACAACATCAGAACTTCTCTGAGATTGTTCTCTTGAATGTCAGGAGTGAAATAATGGATAGTTTTCCAGAATATACTAATCTCTCAAATTCACTGCTCTCTGCTGACCATTCCACTCTATTGACAAAAGCATTCTCTTGGCCCATTTGACCTTACACTCTTGGTTTTCTGTTGTCCCTTCTCATTTTTCTTTGTGAGCTTCTCTCCCCCTTTAAAAGCTGCTATTGATTATGGCTCTGCCCTCTGTCCACTTCCCTCTTCTCCTTATATATTCCCATGGCAGCATTAGGGCCATGTCCATGTTGTCAATACCCAAATGCATGTTTTCAGTTCAGGGGTCCCTCCTGATGTGCAACTATAATCATCCTGTAAATATCACATATTTCCTAACAATTGAGTATCTGAGCACCCACACCAAAGCTTCTGCCTTTGGCAATAGCTTAAGGAAAGATGCTTACCTGCCCATTTCATGATCATGCTCGGTCGCTCAGTCGTATCTGACTTTTTGAGACCCCATTCACTATAGTCCGCCAAGCTCCTCTATCCATGGGATTTTTTTCCAGGCAAGAATACTGGAGTAGGTTGTCATTTCCTCCTCCAGGGGGACTTCCCAACCTAGGAATCAAATCTGAGTCTCCTGTGTCTCCTGCATTGCAGGTGGGTTCTTTATCTCTGAGCCATCAAGGAAGATCCAGCTGCCCATCTGCCCAAGCCTAAAGCCCAAAAGTCAGCCTGACTCCTTCCTTCACACCCAATAAACCATGACCCTGCAGGGGTTTCCCATGGCCTTTAGTAGCTCACGAAAGCTCTTGAATTTGGCTCATCTTCCTGACTTGGTATGTTCCCTCAAACTTCTCCAGACATATCCTTCCTTCTTTAAAAAAATAAATAAATAAACAAAAATTAGGTATAGTCAACACAAGACATCATACTAGTTTCAGATGTATAGCATAATTATTCAATATTTGTGTGTGTTGCTAAACAAGTACCGCAGTCAGTCAGTTAACATCAGTCACCATGTGTAGTAACACATTTTTTTTCCTTGTAATGGAAGGAAAAAGATCTACTGTCTTGCATGCTAAGTTGCTTCAGTTGTGTATGACTGTTTACGACACTTTGGACTATAGGCGGCCAGGCTCCTCTGTCTATGGGATTCTCCAGGCAAGAATACAGGAGTGAGTTGCCATTTCCTCCTCCAGGGGATCTTCCCCACCCAGGGATTGAACCTGCTTCTCTTACATCTCCAGCATTGGCAGGCAGGTTCTTTACCACTAGGGCCACCAAATATACAATTCAGTATTATTAGCTATAGTCAGCAAGCTGTTCACAGATTCACCCTTTTCAACCTGAACTGAACTGTGTTCCCCTAAAGGCCACTCTCTCTCTACCTCCATTCATTTTAAGACTTTTCTCTTTTCCAGAAAATATTCATCTTATATCTCAATCCTATTACTTAATTACTCCTTTCATATATGTAACAGATTATAGAAAGATGTAAAGTTGCTTTCTTTTATTAGCACTTACTTCTCTTTGGCAGTTTTACTACTTTCTATATAGTAGTTGTTCCAGAATCAGTTTGTTGAATATAATTTTTATTCATGATTTCAGTATTAGTGTAATAATTCTCAGTTTTATCTGATATTGTGCTAAAAAGTTACATGTTTTAGGATGGCTTCTAGAAATTTCAGTTACTTGTTCTAAGAAAATATCTTGGACAATGTCATTTGTTTTTTTTTACATTTCTTTGAAATAGAGAGCCAGAGAGAGGAAATTTACTTATTTTTAGATGTTTAGAGAATGCTGCTTATGACTTCACTCATGTCTAGTAACACTGAAAAGTACCAGATACTAAAGGAGACGCTGGGGTTAAATTCATGAGCAAAAATTAGCATTTCCATTGTCCTCCTCAAACTTCCAGCCTAAAATCCAAAAAAGAGGGGACATATATATATACATATAGCTGATTCACTTTACTGCACAGCAGAAACTAGCACACCAGCATAAAGCAATTATATTCCAGTTTTTAAAGAAGAGGAAGACAAGCTTTCATCAAGTGATCACAACTGAAAGCGAATGGAAAATTGTCACAAATGCAGTAAGAGAAGTTCTCTGAATATACGTGAGAACTGGTCAGAAATGGAAGGTTTTTCAAAAGTTAGAGCTCCAGGGGATTTTCAGCTGCTTGTTTTTGGTTTTGGTACTTCCAGTGGATGAAGTACAGGATGCCCCCAAAGGCATTCACACGGCAACCAGTGTGGACGCTACTGCAGCGTGCTTTGAAAATCTCCTGAATCAGCCACGTTTGTGTGTGTGTACGTCTGTGTGTGTTGCTCAGTTGTGTCTGACTCTTTTAATCCCAGGGACTGTAACCTGCCAGGCTGCTCTGTCCATGGGATTTCCCAGGCAAGAATACTGGAGTGGGTAGCCATGCCTTCTCCAGAGGATCTTCCAACTCAATCTTGGACTGAATCCAAGACTCCCACATTGCAGGCAGATTCTTTACCATCTGCGCCACAGTGGTAGAAGCAATTCAGCAGCATTGAGTAAGTGCCCATTGCACCAACGTGGGCAAGAATCTGAGACAACACAATGGGAATAAAGCAACTGCTAATACATGCCTGTGACTCTTTGCAACCCATGCAGGCACACAAAACCCTGTGCTATAATGTGTGTCTTGATGATTGTGTTTTATGACTATTTTAATCGCAGTAGAAAACTATACATGAAAAATTTTACATCAAATTGTGTATGAAAATGGTTTATGTTGCTTGTAAAACCATGAGTTGCTTATAAAAATCGATAAAGATGACAGAGATGAAATGTTTGTAATTGAGACAAATTCTTAAGGATATAAATCTAATTCCATATTAACAATGATCCTGAGAGGTATAACACAATTTAGGATATTTTATTTACTTTCTACCAATAGTGTTATGTAAAGATTTTGTGTTTTTGTTTTGTTTTTGTTTTTGTTTTCTGGGAAAAAAGAAACAAAACTCTTCCTGTTACTTAGGGAGCAGCACCCATTCAAAAAGATGTTCAGACTGACACTCGGAGTTCTTTTTAAAAGGCAGGAGACTGCCCTCTGTTGTTCAATGAAATTGCTTCTAGGCTAAGTAAACAGAAACCTTCACGTTTAAGTTTAATAGCAATTCTTAAAATTCGACAAACAAAAGACCATCAGCATTTATGCTTATGTCGGGTTCATACTTATGTCAGAGACTGATTATTTTCTATAATATTTACAAGCTCATAGTCAATCGGAGAATGCAGAAATAATCAGAGAATCTAACAGGAATAATCATGGTTTTTATTTACATAGCAACTTATACTTAGCCAAGCCTTCCCAGTTCATCTGCATGAGCAGTCATGGGAATGGTCCCTTACCTGAATCCCTCCTAGCTTTGACAGCCACCTCATCTTTCATAATTAGAAGCAATAGAGAGAACCAGTCTGCAAATCAATGGCAGCTAAGGTTATCTTCTTCGAGAAAACAGGTTCTTACCCGAGTAAGCAATGTCGTAACTATTTTTTATTTCCTAAATAATAAAACAGAATTCTGTGATCATTGTTATTTTCGAGGGTATTGGGTGAATTTGCTGTGTCTTGAAGATCTTAGAAAACATAAACGGAAGGACTGTTTTAACAGCTTTGGGCTTATTTGCAGACAGATTGCAGGGAAATATGTAAGAACATAAGGCCATGTACATGTACATCCTATTTGGTAACATGGAATGTTCTCTGAACATCAAAGGAGAAGGAAGTTAAGAATTCTGGCAACTGCTAGAGTTTTCTGCGACTCACATCTCAAATGAGCCTAACCAAGCAAGATGTTTTTAGAAAGCAGTTTGATGAAGGGCCCTATATGTTTTTCCTCCTACTGTACATATATATTATCTTACGGAGAAAATCCAAAGGTCAACTCATATTCCCTGCCAGAAAATTAAAATAAGCAAACATCTGCTTCCTTAGGATGACATTTAGCCAAGGTTCAGCCTACAATGAGTTACTGCAAACTGTTCACATGATTTCATTTTTAAAAAATTTCCCAACCAACTTCAAGTCTAAAATTATAAATGGGTCCTATGAAAGTATAAACACATATGCAATTTTGCTGGCTCTGAGGTCAGAACCAGTAATAAACCAAAGATCATTTATCGAACCCAGCTCATCTCCTAAGTGAATTTAGGACACTAAAGACTGAAAGGCTGCTTACTGGTATCAGAGAGAAAGATTTGAAGGGTGAGAGGTGGCAAACTGCTTTAGAGAAATAGAATGAGACAGCTCCCTAAAGCCCAACAGGCATCTTTTTCCCAGCATTAGGACCAAGGCTGGGTAAGAAAAGTCCCAGTGACTCCTTTATTTGTCATGCCTTATACTGTTTATTCCTCCCTTATCCCAACTCCCTTTTCATCCTGAGAATGTTCTTACCATGCTGTGTTTGCCTCCCAGGGTGCCTCCCAAGATGACTAAATAGAAAGGAGAAAAAAAAAAAAACTTCCAACAATGGAGCTGAGATGCCTGCTTTCAGAATTCCTTTCTCAAAGTGCATTATAAATCATACCAGAGCAGTCAACCATACTAAATGAAACCAGGACTTTTGTACAATCACTTTCTAAGAGCCTAAAATTCAGCTCCAAAATGCTCGGAGTCTACGGGCGTAGGGAGTACAATCTTTATGACTATATTTACCTAGAATGAAAAGGGAAACTGTTTAAGCTTTTGTTGTTTGCATTTCTTTACATTGGTAGAGAAATGATATCTGTATGTTGCCTCCATTTATAAAGAAACTACAGACCCAGTATATGTAGAAGACAAACACACACATACAATATGCGTCCTTTTGCACACAGTCTTTTTCAAGGCAAAATAATTATGATACAGTTCTATATAATATTTTTCAAACATGCCCTGGGGGCCAGGCAATCTCAGTTCAGTTCAGTCACTCAGTCATGTCTGACTCTTTGCAACCCTAGGGACTGTGGCAGGCCAGGCCTCCCTGTCCATGACCAACTCCCAGAGTTTACTCAAACTCATGTTCATTGAGTTGGTAATGCCATCCAACCATCTCTTCCTCTATTGTCCCCTTCTCCTCCCACCTTCATTCTTTCCCAACATCAGGGTCTTTTCCAGTGAGTCAGTTCTTTGTATCAGGTGGCCAAAGTATTGGAGTTTCAGCTTCAGTATCTGTCCTTTCAATGAATATTCAGGACTGATTTCCCGTAGGATGGACTGGTTGGATCTCCTTGTGGTCCAAGGGACTCTCAAGAGTCTTCTCCAGTACCACAGTTCAAAAGCATCAGTTCTTTGGTGCTCAGCTTTCTTTATGGTTCAATTCTCACATCCATACATGACTACTGGAAAAACCATAGGTTTGACTAGATGGACCTTTGTAGGCAAAGTTATGTCTGTGCTTTTCAATATGCTCTCTAGGTTGGTCATAGCTTTTTCTCAAGGAGCAAGTGTGTTTTAATTTCATGGCTGCAGTTGCCATCTGCATTGATTTTGGAGCCCAAGAAAATAAAGTCTGTCACTGTTTCTGTTGTTTCCAGTCTATTTACTATGAAGTGATGGGACTGGATGCCGTGATCTTCATTTTGTGAATGTTGAGTTTTAAGCCAGCTTTTCACTCTCCTCTTTCACTTTCATCAAGAGACTTTTTAGTTCCTCTTTGCTTTCTGCCATAAGGGAGGTGTCATCTGCATATCTGAGGTGATTGATATTTCTCCCTGCAATCTTGATTCCAGCTTGTGCTTCATCCAGCCAGCATTTCACATGATGTACTCTGCATACAAGTTAAATAAACAAGGTGACAATATACAGACTTGATATACTTCTTTCCCAATGTGGAACCAGTCTATTGTTCCAGGTCTGGTTCTAACTGTTGCTTCTTGACCTGCGTACATATTTCTCAGGAGGCAGATAAGGTGGTCTGGTACTCCCATCTCCTGAAATTTTCCAGTTTGTTGTGATCCAGACAGTCAAAGTCTTTGGTGTAGTCATTAAAGCAAAAGTACACGTTTTTCTGGAACTCTCTTGCTTTTTCAATGATCTAATTTATGTTGGCAATTTTATCACTGGTTCCTCTGCCTTTTTAAATCCAGTTTGAACATCTGTAAGTTCTTGGTTCACATACCATTAAAGCCTGGCTTGAAGAATTTTGAGAATTACTTTGCTAGAGTGTGACATGAGTGCAAGTGTGAGGTGGTTTGCACATTCTTTGGCATTGCCTTTCTTTGTAATTGGAATGAAAATTGACCTTTTCCAGTCCTATGGCCACTGCTGAGATTTTCAAATTTGCTGGCATATTGAATGCAGCACTTTCACAGCATCATCTTTTAGGATTTGAAATAGATCAGCTGGAATTCCATCACCTTCCCTAGCTTTGTTTGTAGTGATGCTTCCTAAGGCCCATTTGAATTCACATTCCAGGATGTCTGACTCTAGGTGAGTGATCACACCATCATGGTTACCTGGGTCTTGAAGATCTTTTTTTGTATAGTTCTTCTGTGTATTCTTGCCACCTCTTCTTAATATCTTCTGCCTCTCTTAGCTCCATACCATTTCTGTCCTTTATTGTGCCCATCTTTGCATGAAATGTTCCCTTGTTATCTCTAATTTTCTTGAAGAAGTCTCCAGTCTTTGCCATTCAATTGTTTCCTCTATTTCCTTGTATTGGTCACTGAGGAAGGCTTTCTTATCTCTCCTTGCTATTCTTTGGAACTCTGCATTCACATGGGTGTATCTTTGCTTTTCTCCTTTGTCTTTAGCTTCTCTTCTTTTCTCAGCTCTTTTAAGGCCTTCTCAGACAACTGTTTCCCCTTTTTGCACTTCTTGGGGATGGTCTTGATCACTGCCTCCTGTACAATGTCATGAACCTCTGTCCATAGTTCTTCAGGCACTCTGTCTATCCGATCAAATACCTTGAATCTATTTGTCCCTCTATTGAGGTCTTTATGTGCCTGATTACATTGAATCATCAATAATACTATACAGTGGATATTATTTTTACCCTATTTTTAGAAATGAAAATACAAGAGCTAAGGAGATGAGTGACTTGCCCCAAATCGCACCAGATCTGAAATTTAAACACCAGCCATCTGATTCTGATTCTAGATCCTGTGTTCTTAAAGGCACCGTGTGTGAGTGTGTGTGTGTGTCTGTGTGTGTGTATACTCAGTCGTGTCCAACTCTTTGTGACCCTACAGACTGACTGTAGCCCACTGGGTGACTCTGTCCATGGGATTTTCCAGGCAAGAATACTGAAGTGGGTTTCCATTTCCTCTCCACAAAGACCCCATGTACTAACCAGTTAAAATAAAAATTTGATATTGATAAATGAAAAAAACTTCCATTTATATCCCACTGTTTTATCTTTGTTCCAACTTCTTACATATAACACCTTCCAAATTATATACATGATGAAAATTTATATTTGTAACTTTTTGTATATCATGTGCTAATTCATAAAACAAACTTCACTTTCTTTCCCTTGTTCCAAGAATAGTGGTGAATAATTTTGGCCTGACCATTATATTGTGTCTCATTTCAAATGAAAGAAGCTGTTGTGTTTGAAATAGTGTAGTGCCCTCTTAATTAGTAATTGGTCTGTTAATTTTAAAATTGTTTAAAGCAGAGAATCATAAACATATTTTCTGTACCTCTGCTGCTGCTGATGCTGCTAAGTCACTTCAGTAGTGTTCGACTCTCTGCAACCCTATAGATGGCAGCCCACCAGGCTCCCCCATCCCTGGGATTCTCCAGGCAAGAACACTGGAGTGGGTTGCCATTTCCTTCTCCAATGCAGGAAAGTGAAAAGTGAAAGTGAAGTCCCTCAGACATGTCTGACTCTTAGTGACCTCATGGACTGCAGCCTACCAGGCTCCTCCATCCATGGGATTTTCCAGGCAAGAGTGCTGGAGTGGGGTACCATTGCCTTCTCTGTACCTCTAGTATTATGTATTTAACTCTACATGTGACTATAGGGATTTCACACATTTTTGATGAAAAGCCAAGAGTGTTTCTCTTCGTGTATGTTTTTATTATGTTAATTAGAGTCCCAATTTATCTTACATGCAGCATACCCGTATGGCTACCAGGTTCAGGTTTTTTATTTTTTGTCTTTTTAACAGTAGGATTTACTTAGGCACTTAGACGCATTCTGAGTTGAGAATTTTTCAGGCAGGTTAACATTTTCTTCTTGAATCTTTGCAGTTGTTTCACCCCTACTTAACAGAAATTGATGTCAGGGATCTGTCTTTATGATCTGTTTATGCGGTCTTTAAAATTATTCACTTTAATTTTTAAAGAAACTATTCCATTATTTATTCAAATATCACAGGTTTATAGATATTTTATTAGCATGTATAAGTCGCAGTGACAGTTACAACTGGTCTGAACAGATTTAGGACCAAAACAAAACTGACCCTTGGCAAAGTGCAACTCGACTATTGGGAGTGGAAGTTCCAGAGTACCGTCTATTCCCCATAATTTGTTCCAGTTTAGTCATTAAGTCATATCTGACGCTTTGCAACCCCATGGACTGTAGCCTACTAGGCTCCACTGTTTGTGGGATTTGCCAAGCAAAAATAGTGGAGGGAGTTGCCATTTCCTTCTCCAGGGGATCTTCCCAACCCAGGGATCGAACCGGAGTCTCCTGCATTGGCAGGTAAATTCTTCACCACTGAGCCCATTCCCCATAAGTATTCACTGTACTTTAGACATTTCACTATAAGAAAGAAACAGCATCAGTGACTCAATTATAAGTTAGAAGTAAAGCTTGAATAGGATTAGCAATCAGTGAAATAAATTTTCAAAGTCTACATAATACTTAAAAAAAATTTATGTCTGTATATATAGCACAGTCACTATCCTGTGATAAACCATCATGGAAAAAAATATGAAAAAGAATACACACACACACAATATATCAGAATCACTTTGCTATACAGTAGAAATTAACACAATGTTAAAAATCAACCATACTTCAATAAAATAAATTTTAAAAATAAATTAAAATAATTGAAAACTCTTAATGAGCCAAGAAATAAGTTTTAAAATTATTTCCTTCTTTCTTCTCTGATATATGTGTATATGTATGTTATATAAAGAAATGCTTCCGACTTATATAATTGGAGGGCTTCACTGGTGGCTCAGACAGTGAAGAATCTGGGAGGGATCTTAGAAAGATCCAGGTTAGTTCTCTGATTTTTCAAGGGGAGACCCTGATTGCTCCAATGGATACAATATCTCCTGGAAGAAAAGCCATGGTTGGTTTTTGGAAACCATCACAGGACGTAAAATATTGAATAAAAGAAAAAATGGTGTAATTTGAGGAATACAGCAACTTAACTTGGTTGTCTAGATAATTACCTCTATTGCTTTTACATTGGTAAGCTATCTTTGAGTTTCATGTAGAATTATGAAGAGTGGCTTTTGTGCTGCTTCCAGTTATTTTCCTCCAGTTAGAATAAATTAATGCCCAAAGCAAGTGACATATCAGATGATTCACTCAGTCAGAAGACTGGAGAATTACTATATCTTCTGCCTTTGAGCAGGGATGTATTTAGCCTATTGCATTGTTATCAATTTAAATTTGCTTCAAAATATATAGGGAGAAGAGCTATAGCTTGACTATACTGATGCCATCCCAAAAATATTTTGTCAAGAACTGGATGCATTGTCTTTATCCTCTACATCAAATAATCATGTTGAACCACTAATTGATGTTGACATCAATTTTCTCAAACCCTTTCTGATTTTACTGTTGGGCACCTCCACTTTCTTGAAGTGAAATAATGATTGTTTACTTTTTTTTTTTTTTTACCTTGTTCCTATAGTCATCTTTTAAGACTTCTGAATGATTTTTTCCTTGAAGAATTCTCCATTTCTATGACTTTTCACAGGTGCCTTTTATAATTTTGCTTTATACTGTGTTTATTACTTAGTCATTGATAAGCATTTACTACCGGTTAAAATTAAACTAATTTTGAATGATGTAATTATAATAAAATTTAACATTCTTTAACAAGAAGAAATTCTCCATTATTGAATAACATGTTGATAGAAACCCAGACACAGGACCTCGGTAAATAATCTGTCATGTTAATTAAATATACACAGTTTTGTTTTACATTCTGTTAGTCATTTGATCAAACAGATTTATTTGTCAAATTTTTTATACTTTGCAGCTTACGGTGGTTTAGAAATTTAGATACCCTACCTAGAGTATAAGATTTTTTCTGACCCCTACACATGTTCAAATCTTTCCCCTTTATCATACCAGTAGTGTGATTTCAAAGTTTTACCACAGAAGTGGTGAGCATAAAAACAAATTTTCTATAATTAAGTTGGTTGATACATGCCTAGCCTTGGAGTTATATTTAGTGTTATTTCTAAGTGTATTTGTTGTTGTTTCCTTAACTTATCTCTAACTCCAGCTTTTCTGGGCCTGTTTATGATGAGTAAAGTAACTTGGAAGCAAACTAGATTGTTACCATAGCAACCAACATTGGGTAGACTTTCTGGAGATGGTGAAATAGACTGGAAGGAGATGAAGGAGTAAAGGAAGATGTTGAAAGAACCGGGTGCTTTCTAAAGTGGTAGATTTACCAAAAGAACTGGTTATTTTTGGTTTGATTTATAAAACTGCACTTTACTCCACTGTTTATCAGACTGAAAATCCAGATTTTCTATTTAAAGGTGGCAATCCAAATTTGGTTGTCATTTAAATAGGGCCCAGAAAATTATACTTGCATTTTCTTAAATGTTAAATATAAATGTTTCCATTATAAGGGTAGCATGCAAAGTAAAATGTTTTTTTATTGCTTGGTCACTCTTTTTAAGAAAAGATCCGTTTGATCATGTGCACCATAAAAAGACTCAACTGTGGTTTTATGCTCAGTAGGGTTATTTATTGCACTCAAAGAAGATTTCAGGCTGTTAGTTTAAGACTTGCCTTTAAAGTAGCTTTAATATAAACTTAACCTTTAATGTTTATTATCACTATCTAAGATTTCACCAGTTAAATGAAAATTTTACTGAGCATTATCCGATACACTTAGAAATTGAATTATTTTATTTTGAAAGTTGAATAGGTGTGGAAATAGCCGCTGTGTGAGTCACTGCATGATGTTTCATATTTTGTGTTTTTGTTTGAAAAAAATGCTACCAATCAGCCATAGCCCTGCTCCCCTGAAATTTCTTTAAAATGACTCCCTGAATGTGCCTGGGTCTGTATAGTTTGCCTTCTGTTTATTGAAATAGTAGCCCATATATCTTTCTGTGTTTCAGCAATTTATGTGTGGTTGGTCTTGGCGATTTGTGACAAACAAATGTGATGGTTGGGTTTAGATTTCATACCTCATTGAAGCCTCTTGTTATTTGAGCCAAAAACTGATAACTTCTTATGTATGATAAACTTTTAACTGTTATATAATTTTAAAATCATAAAACTAAAAGAAAAGTCCTGAGTTTATAACAGTAAGGAGACTTTTTCAATAGTAAAAGTGTCTGGTTTCTTAGCCAATTCCACTCTGGATAATTTGCTTCTTATTAGCCTAAATATTGCTTTTGTTTTTACTTGAAGACGTTTGCTTTCACGAAAGCAACAGTATTGTAGCATTGAATTACATAATGTACTTGTTTTCTAAATTCTTATGTAATGCTGACATTTGCTTGTAAGGATGAGTTTTCAGTTCTGTTTTTATTTTAAAATTGTATTTCAATTTTTTAGTCGTTTGTTTTTTCTGAGTGTATATAAGAAATTCA
>SJYC01041491.1:0-33115 GCA_006408675.1 Madoqua kirkii | reverse complement strand
ATTAGCCCAAAATGTCTCTAATTTCCCATATCCCATTTTTATATAATCATTAAAACGATGGTCCCAAAATGTTATTTTTATAACATTAATTGATTTTGGGCGGAGTTCCTTATTGAATTTCTGAGTGCCCAAATTTTAGAGATATGATATTCAACCAATATAGTTTAATATATTTGTTGCTAATTAAAAACTCATTTTCTTTCATTATATTACATAGAAGTTAGTGATAGGAAGTATGCCTGGTAATAAAATCAATGTTCCTTCTTCCCAGCGCCTGAGGAGGAGTTTGCCTCCCGGTTTGCTGAGACGAGTTTCATCAACTTGGACCACCACCACTTCTGCCACAGGTCTGCCCACTTTGGAGCCTGCCCCTGTCCGGAGGGACCGTAGTGCCAGCATCAAGCTGCATGAAGCACCTTCATCCAGGTTAGGTGATGTTCCTGTTGGGTTCATGTTTCTAGGAGAAGTTCCTTATCGAAAATTAATTATAAATTACAGGGGATTACAAAACAGAAATAGACTCATAGAGTTAGAAAATGAACTTGCGGTTTCCAGGGGGGAGGGAAGGATGGAAGGAAGGGACAGTTAGGGAGTTTACGATGGACAGGTACACACTGCTGTATTTAAGACGGATAACTCACAAGGTCCTACTACATGCACAGGAAACTCTGCTCTGTGTTATGTGTACACTGGATGGGAAAGGAGCATAGGGAAGAATGAGTTCCTTTGCTGTGCACCTAAGCTATCACAACATTGTTAACTGGCTATATCGCAGTACAAAATGAAAAGTTAATATATATATATAAAGTAAAATATAGTAGCATTCAAAGTGATTGGTTACTTAATTATGAAAAATGATCATTAATAAAGATTTATAATATATGGCACAAAAAAAATTACAGGAGAAGGAAGGCCCAAAAGATTATAGTTGGTTTGAGGCCAGCTTTGAAAATGAAAGTACTGCACTTCCCTGGTGGCTCAGATGGTTAAGCATCTGTCTGCAATGCAGGAGACCTGGGTTCAGTCCCTGGGTCAGGAAGATCCCCTGGAGAAGGAAATGGCAATCCACTCCAGTACTATTGCCTGGAAAATCCCATGGGCAGAGGAGCATGGTAAGCTACATGTAGTCCACGGAGTTGCAAAGAGTCGGACACGACTGAGCGACTTCGCTTCACTTTGAAAATGAAAAAGGTATTTGGTTTAAATCCAGAGCAGTATAGGGATTGATATCAGATAATTATGCTTAAATGGTGTTCTATGGCCTTAAGTATAAATTTGGACAGTGACTTGAAGTGATGTCTGCTACTGTAAATTTGAATGGGTAAAGTTGAACCCAGAATAAAAACAGACTAGATTTTACCTGGATTGAGATCTGTTGGATTTTGACTTCAAAGGTATCCAACCTAACATTTGCAAATGATTGTTAGATTTCCCCCAGTTCAGACCAGCTCTCCTGGCATTATTTGAAGGGCAGAAAATCAGATCAAAGGTATATCATTCTAAGAGCAACTAAATATATTCAAACAGTTTTTAACTTAAACTTTATTTAGACAGTGAACATATTGGTGGTTGTCAGAGGCAGAGGTCAAGGGTAGCCAAAATGAGTGAAGGGGATCAAAACTTGCAGTTATAAAATAAGTTATGGGAATGTATAGCGTGGTGAGTATAGTTAATGATACTACATTGTGTATTTGAAAGTTGCTAAGAGAATAGATGTTAAAAGTCTTCATCAGAATACTTGAGTAGGTAGCCATTCCCTTCTCCAGGGGATCTTTCCAACCTGGTACTCCTGCATTGCAGGTGGGTTCTTTACCATCTAAGCCACCAGATGGATATTAACTAGACTTACTGGGCTTCCCAGATAGCTCGGCTGGTAAAGAATTTGCCTTTAATGCAGAGACCCCAGTTCAATTCCGGAGTTGGGACGTTCCCTTGGAGAAGAGATAGGCTACCCACTCCAGTATTCTTGGGCTTCCCTGGTGGCTCAGATGGTGAAGAATCTAAGGACAGTGCAGGAAACCTGGGTTTGATCCCTGGGTTGGGAAGATCTCTGGAGGAGGAAATGGCAACCAAGTCTAGCATTCTTGCCTGGAGAATCCCCACAAACAGAGGAGGCTGGTGAGCTACCGTCCATGGGGTCACAAAGAGTCAGATGCAACTGAGCAACTAAGCACACAGCACACTGTGGTGATCATTTCACAGTATATGCAAATATCAAATCATAATGTTATGTGCCTAAAACAAATATAATGTTATATTTTGATTGTACCTCAATAAGAATAAATAGAATACAATTTACTTAGAATATTAATTCTAATTTTACAAAGTGGTTGAAAAATCAGAAAAGATAATACTAAGATCTAGAAAGAGTTTTGAAGAAAACATCATCATGAGAGAAATTCTTTCAGAGAAAGCTACTGCATTTGTCCTTTTCTATTTGGCATAGAAATAGCATACTTTATGTGAATAACAATTATGAGAACATTTACTATATATGATTTCAGGTTTTTGAAACATTTATATCAGTTTTATTAATGATCTAATGAGTAAAAAATTACCACATCCTCCAAACTACATGATGACAATATTAGAAGTGATTTTCTTTTGAGCCTGGCTTTGCATATAAAGCCCTATTCTGAAATTGGCAGAGAAATGGAAACCTTTCAGATCCTAAGAATTTTTAATGACTGCTAATTTTTCCTGCTTTCTTACTTAAAAACATAATTGGTTTCTTTCATGTTAAATATTATTGATGATCTAATAAACCTATAGAATTAGAAGCAAGCATGAATGATTCTTTCTTTCACATGAGTTCACATAATTCCACTCTGTCTTATCACCTGGATGTTTGTGAAACTTTGAAACATCATCATGCTGCTGCTGCTGCTGCTGCTGCTGCTAAGTCGCTTCAATCATGTCAGACTCTTTGTGACCCCATAGACGATAGCTCACCAGGCTCCCCCATCCCTGGGATTCCCCAGGCAAGAACACTGGAGTGGGTTGCCATTTCCTTCTCCAATGCATGAAAGTGAAAATTGAAAGTAAAGTCGTTCAGTCACGTCCAACTCTTAGCGACCCCATGGACTGCAGCCTACCAGGCTCCTCCATCCATGGGATTTTCCAGGCAGGAGTACTGGAGTGGGGTGCCATTACCTTCTCCAAAACATCACTATAGGAGGATGTTAATCTGTTTCATGAACATTTCCTGAAGTTCAAAATTATAGGTCACTAATAGTATTTTCCCATGAAAATATTGACTGTTGACTTTGACAGCAGCAAATACTGATAAGTGGTAGGATATTATAGTTATATATTTGTTGCTTAAAAACATGAATTTTGTGTTCTTGGTATATATCTTTATAGAGGTTGTCTATTTTACCAGTACACCTTGCCAAGATTCCTGTCATACTATAGTTAATGCTCCTTTATTTACTATCCATAGAATGATTCTACCAAAAATCCATTTAAGCTTTCTTAAATGTCTCCTTTCTTTTTGTTACTGTTACTTCTCATAAAATTTCATTTCTCCTACTCCTCTCTTCTCTTAGTTAAATGAGATTAGAGGCTGAAATTGAAATCGACAGGAGGAAAAGGCTTTCACTCCTAAAGATTTTGTCATTCTGTTTTATGAAATAAATGCTCCTTATCAACTGTTTTCAAAATAGAAAAGGAATGGCATATAATCCCACTCATTCCTTTTGTCCTAAAAGTACTCATTGATGTCCAGCCTAGGTATGCTTTTTTCTACTAACTTTCTCTTCCTTAATTTCACTATCCTATTAAAAGTCCTGATATAACGTCTAAGAGTGATACAACTTTTTCACCATTATAAAAAAAATAATAAAATTTATTCTGAAGAGAGTTTAGCCCTTTAAGAGAAAACCATATGTCAGTAAGTAACAATGGTACCACCATTAAACACAGTTAGTTTGGGTTGACTCATCCCTTGGTTGTGGATGAAAATAGTGAAAAGATGGCCTCAGAACATCTCCAGGCCTACTAATAAACCAAAGTTAAAACCTTCTTCAGTTAGAAGACCTGTTGCTAAAACTGACTGATTTCAAAACTGACTTGAGTTTTAATCTTTGAAGCTTCTTCCCAGTCAGTCCTTTTCTTTCTTCTTGCCATGTCTGTCTTTTTACTGAGGCTCTTTGAGGACTGCAGTGATCAAGAGTAGGAAGTGAAACGTAGAAACTGTCCTCAACTTATGTTCCTATAGGTGCATAGCTGGATGATTTACCCCTGGATGGTTTTAAATCCAGCTGAGTCAAAAGACACTGAACTGAGAGTCAGAAGGTTCTTGACCCCACCACTCAGAGATGCATAGCCAGAGCCTTGGTACCCACCAGAAGAAATTCTTCAGGAAAGGGGGAATGATGACACAAGTGGAAAAAAATTAAGTGGAAGAATACCAACAGATGCTTTATTAAAAAAAAAAAAAAAGTAAGCTTGAGAGAAATTTTAAGTCTGAAATGAATCAGACCCTAAGCCTTCCACACTGGCCATGGAAATGACAGCAGGCCGTAAACTCTGTAAAAGAAACTGTTAGGACCTGGTAAGACTTTTAGGACCTGCTGCTGCTGCTGCTAAGTCGCTTCAGTCGTGTCCGACTCTGTGCGACCCCATAGATGGTGGCCCACCAGGCTTCCCCATCCCTGGGATTCTCCAGGCAAGAACACTGGAGTGGGTTGCCATTTCCTTCTCCAATGCATGAAAGTGAAAAGTGAAAGTGAAGTCGCTCAGTCGTGTCCGACTCCTAGCCACCCCATAGACTGCAGCCTACCAGGCACCTCTGTCCATGGGATTTTCCAGGCAAGAGTACTGGAGTGGGGTGCCATTGCCTTCATTTTAGGACCTAGGATGAAGTTTTTATGAGTAGAACTAAGGTGATAAAATCCGCTTTTGTAGAGGAGTGTTGAGGTCTTCCACAGCAAACACATAGATAGTTTTTGCATGCTGTGTTAGTGTGGGAAGATCAAGTAGAGGTTCCCCTAAGCTATTTTTCTCACTGTAATTTAAATCATTACATATTAATAAGATGTAAATAGGAATCACAAAGGCAAAGATCAATAGACAGCTGAAAACTATTGAAAACTCACACGAAGGAATATATTTGAAAGTACCTGTAAATTATAAAGTGTGTATGTATGTGTATATATGGGCATACATACACATGTACACACATATTTATTGATTTCTCATTTTTATTGACAATATCTCTCAAGGAATTAATATTTAGCATATTAAGAAAGGGTATATGGCTAGGATTTTATTTATCTTAAAGTTCATTAACTTCCCACATGTTAAAGATGCTCCATTATTGCACTTTATGAAATTTTTCAAAGTGAGCCTATCTTAAATGTTTTTACTAAAGAAATATAAAATAGAAGTAGACAGTTTTAATAATATAGAGGGCTTCTCTGGTGGCTCAGACGGTAAAGAATCTGCCTGCAACACAGGAGAACTGGGTTCAGTCCCTGTATCAGGAAGATCTCCTGGAGAAGGGAATGGCTACCCACTCCAGTATTCTTGCCTAGAGAACTCCATGGACAAAGGAGCCTGGCAGACTATAATCTATGAGGCCACAGAGACTCAGATGGGACTGAGTGACTAATGCACTTTTAATAATATAACTCTTTAAAGTATTAAAAAATAAATTTAGTTAATGTTAAGGTATTTTTAAAAGCCTACATAGAAAAGTCACAATCTGTTTATTATACAGTATGCTGAGAAGACATGTAGGCAACATATACATTACATACAATGTCTTCAGAGTAAGCCTCATACATCAATCAATCCAGTAAAAGAAGCTGACAGGGACTAGTGGTATCAGGAAATAGTTAATATAGCTATCTATCTCAGATTTCAAAATTCCAGACATTTGTGAATTTCCTAGAATGAGATGTCCAAGAAGGATATGAAACAAATATTATCTTGTAAGCTATCCTTAAATTGTATTTGATAATTGCTGGAACTCATTCCACTTTTCAAATGCTACTTAAAGTAAAGAGAAAAGATGAAATTTTAAAATATCTGGGTCAACAGTTGAAGAAAAATCTCTCTGAAAAGGATAAAAGAGAAGAAATGAGGTAATTAGTAGAAGAATGTCACATAAGAATGAACACAGGTAACAGATCTTTCCCATCAGTAAATTTACTAATAATCAAAGAACAGAGGCAGTAGCCAAGCAAATGCTCAGCATCTCCCTCTTTGAGAGGTCTCAGACTGGTAGTGCAGCATACCCTAAAAGTCCTATTATTTCACTTTAGTGCATGTTCTGGTTTGGACTTAATATGCAAAATTGTAAGCAATACACACATCATGATGCTTGTACAAAGGATGCCATTTTGAGTATAGCTCAGTTCAGTAGCTTAGTTGTGTCCAACTCTTTGTGACCCCATGGACTGCAACACACAGGCTTCCCTGTCCATGACCAACTCCCGGAGCATGATCAAACTCATGTCCATGGAGTCAGTGATGCCATCCAGCCATCTCATCCTCTGTCATCCCCTTGTCCTTCTGCCTTCAATCTTTCCCAGCATCAGGGTCTTTTCCAGTGATTCAGTTCTTTGCATCAGGTGGCCAAAGTATTGGAGCTTCAGTTTCAGCATCAGTCCTTTGAATGAATATTCAGGACTAATTTCTTCTAGGGTGGTCTGGTTTGATCTCTTTGCAGTCCAAAGGACTCTGAAGAGTCTTCTCCAACACCACAGTGCAAAAGCATCAATTCTTCAATGCTCAGCTTTCTTTATGATCCAGCTCTCATATTCATACATGACTACTGGAAAAACCATAACTTTATGTTGACTATTTTAATTATAGAACACCCCAAAATTATACCTCATTAACTATATAGCTTATATGACAATCTCTACTCATTAATGACCCCATAATTCCATCTATTTCAGCTTCATTTACAATAAGCCACCCAAAGAGACCAGGTACATTCTGCTTACACAGCCAATCTAAGATTGGCCAAGGATCAAATTGTCCAGTTACTCTCGTGCAAGTTATAGAATTTATGCATTACCAGTTTACTGGCAGAAAGTGAAGAGGAGCTAAAAAGCCTCTTGATGAAAGTGAAAGAGGAGAGTGAAAAAGTTGGCTTAAAGCTCAACATTCAGAAAACAAAGATCATGGCATCTGGTCCCATCACTTCATGGGAAATAGATGGGGAAACAGTGGAAACAATGTCAGACTAGTTTTTGGGGCTCCAAAATTCACTGCAGCTGGTGGCTGCAGCCATGAAATTAAAAGACGCTTATTCCTTGGAAGAAAAGTTATGACCAGCCTAGATAGTATATTCAAACGCAGAGACATTACTTTGCCGACTAAGATCCATCTAGTCAAGGCTATGGTTTTTCCTGTGGTCATGTATGGATGTGAGAGTTGGACTGTGAAGAAGGTTGAGCGCCAAAGAATTGATGCTTTTGAACTGTGGTGTTGGAGAAGACTCTTGAGAATGCCTTGGACTGCAAGAGGATCCAACCAGTCCATTCTGAAGGAGATCAACCCTGGGATTTCTTTGGAAGGAATGATGCTAAAGCTGAAACTCTAGTATTTTGGCCACCTCATGCAAAGAGTTGACTCATTGGAAAAGACTCTGATACTGGGAGGTATTGGGGGCAGGAGGAGAAGAGAACGACCAAGGATGAGATGGCTGGATGGCATCACGGACTTGATGAACGTGAGTCTGGGTGAACTCCAAGAGATGGTAATGAACAGGGAGGCCTGGTGTGCTGCAATTCATGGGCTCGCAAAGAGTCAGACACGACTGAGCAACTGAACTGAACTGAATGCTCAAAAACACACCTATGTTAGCAAAACACAAACCAAAACATAAAGCAGACACTTTTTCTCCCATCCAAGTATTAACCAGGCCCTACCCTGCTTAGCTTCTGAGATCAGACATGATCCAACATGTTCAGGGTGATATGGCTGTAGATTACACACTTTTCCTTTGGAGCAAACCAAGACAGTCTATATGGCTTCCCGAATATTTTTTTCTCTCAGATTACAATAGATTCTGTTTCAGATTCAGAATGTAAGGTTTTGAGCAGTGCCTACAGATAAATTTTGGTTTGAAACAGCTGTAAAATTTATATCCATTAGTTACATGAATTTTTTGTAGTGTTCTTTATCCCATCCTTCCAGATTGATTTATGATTTATTTAAATTGATTACAGGTTTATTTACAATAATACCTAGACAGAGCAAGGATATCCTGCTAAAAACATTCCCTCGAGTGAAGACTCACTGCCATTGCCTTTCTCCTAGTAAACAGCAACAGTACTACCTTTAGTAGCAGGCCCATTAGTATCTACAAGGGAATTTGTCTCATCATTCCATTCTTTACAGGGTATCACCAGTAAAAGAAATGGTTGCTGAAAGAGCTGTTATTAACCTTTTCCTTCAAGATACTGCAAGAATATTTTCTTTGAATGATAAGTACTTGAATTTCTTAATTTAGTTACACCAAGAATAATAAATTAAAAAGAGTATATAAGAAAGCATCATGTCATTCATACCTAATGTAAGTTCACCTGCATCTTAAAGTTAGTTTGCCATGTTTTTAGAAAATCTTTGAGGAACATGATTATGGAAATAGAATGAGAATGTGTTAGATACCAAGTAACTGAATGAACATTAAAGCTCTCTTTTTGTCTTGGTTAACCCAGTATCCTTGAAGAGTGTGTCCTGTGACCCTGTAGCACAGACCGAACTCAGATAACCTAGTTTGTCACTCGGAAGTCAAGTGGTTCTGTCATTGAACCTGGACCATGACTCAGATTGAAACGTCTGTTATGAAAATGATGGTTGGGCTCCAGTAAGGTCTGCCCCAATAATTAAAGGATAGTTTCTTCATTTTTCTTTATATCTTGTCTTTACAGTGCTATTAATCCAGATTCTTGGAAAAACCCAGTGATTTAACCAGGCCCTACCCTGCTTAGCTTCTGAGATCAGACATGATCCAACATGTTCAGGGTGATATGGCTATAGATTACACACTTTTCCTTTGGAGCAAACCAAGGCAGTCTATATGGCTTCCCGAATATTTTTTTCTCTCAGATTACAATAGATTCTGTTTCAGATTCAGAATGTAAGGTTTTGAGGAGTGCCTACAGATAAATTTTGGTTTGAAACAGCTGTAAAATTTATATCCATTAGTTACATGAATTTTTTGTAGTGTTCTTTATCCCATCCTTCCAGATTGATTTATGATTTATTTAAATTGATTACAGGTTTATTTACAATAATACCTAGACAGAGCAAGGATATCCTGCTAAAAACATTCCCTCGAGTGAAGACTCACTGCCATTACCTTCTCCTAGTAAACAGCAACAGTACTACCTTTAGTAGCAGGCCCATTAGTATCTACAAGGGAATTTGTCTCATCATTCCATTCTTTACAGGGTATCACCAGTAAAAGAAATGGTTGCTGAAAGAGCTGTTATTAACCTTTTCCTTCAAGATACTGCAAGAATATTTTCTTTGAATGATAAGTACTTGAATTTCTTAATTTAGTTACACCAAGAATAATAAATTAAAAAGAGTATATAAGAAAGCATCATGTCATTCATACCTAATGTAAGTTCACCTGCATCTTAAAGTTAGTTTGCCATGTTTTTAGAAAATCTTTGAGGAACATGATTATGGAAATAGAATGAGAATGTGTTAGATACCAAGTAACTGAATGAACATTAAAGCTCTCTTTTTGTCTTGGTTAACCCAGTATCCTTGAAGAGTGTGTCCTGTGACCCTGTAGCACAGACCGAACTCAGATAACCTAGTTTGTCACTCGGAAGTCAAGTGGTTCTGTCATTGAACCTGGACCATGACTCAGATTGAAACGTCTGTTATGAAAATGATGGTTGGGCTCCAGTAAGGTCTGCCTCAATAATTAAAGGATAGTTTCTTCATTTTTCTTTATACCTTGTCTTTACAGTGCTATTAATCCAGATTCTTGGAAAAACCCAGTGATGATGACTCTCACCAAAAGCAGATCCTTCACTTCATCCTGCGCTGTTTCTGCCTCTAACCATGTAAAGGCTAAAAAGCAAAATCGACCAGGTAAAGAACTTACTGAGGAAAGAACTACTCTCACGGAGTGTGCCATCATGGAATGAACTAACCTTCAAGTCTTGCAACACTCAGATGTGTTTGGTTTAACTCTTCTAAAAACAAAAAAGCCTCATTAACCAATTAGTTACTGAAATTTCCAGTTTATAGGATAATACAGATTCTTCTAAGATAGCTGCACCAAATATCCCATCTTGAACTTACTGGATGAATATTAAATCAGTGTAACTATTGAGTAGGCAAGCTTTATCTTATTAATATAAAAGTAAAGAAGTACTTATAAAATTTCAATTTTTCTAGTGCCTGTTAAAAAATATTTTCCAGAAGTATGGTATTTATAAGTTCTAGGAAATGTTTCATTTACTATACATACTATAATTTTTCAAAGAAATTCTTGCTCCATGTCACTTATCTGCACACTCCCCCAATATAAAAATACAAAAGGAAGAGGTATGTAAATTCAGAGAAAATATAATCCAGGACCTTTGACAGCCCTTTGAAAAACCTCAAAAATCAGCAACCAAAAAACCCAGGAGTAACATGGGTGGTAGGTTTTCTTCTCTTTTAAACCAGGTACAGAACGAAACTTAATGTGATTTCTCCTGTCTAGGATCTGCATGGGGGTTTTCAGGTTGGTGTCAATGTACCCTCTGTGCTTCTAAGTATCAGTTTTTTCTTTCCCTCAAGCGTCACTTAATAAATATGTATGGAGTGTTCACTATCCAGGGATACTATCTGACACTGAAATAGTTTGAGGAATGTGGCAGTGATGAAGCCAGACCCTATTTCTCCTTTCATAGATTTCTCATTTACATTCAAGTGGAGCATATAAACAGATATAGAGTATAAGCTATTAGTATGTATGTAATGTACTAAAGGCTATGATAAGAAAGTGAGGGAAAACTTTCAAAGAATTAAAGAAATATAAAACCCAATGTGTGGATGGAAAGCTTCAACAACTTAAGATTCTAAATGATGACTGGCAAAGCTAACAAGCAGAAAGGGAGAGCAGTGAATGCAGAGAGGGAGATGAAAGCAGGTCTGTAGACAGAGGCCAAATGGAACCCAGGAGCTTTGGCAAGGAGTTTAGGTATCAAAGAAGTTTCAGGTAGAAATGTATCTATAGAATAATTTGGGGGAATATGACCTTATTTAATCAAAATCTGTGATAACTCAAAACTAAAATAGTTTGTCAGATTCTATCTCCAAATTGGCCTCATCCTTAAATCCCAATTGGGAGTCTGGGGTATTTCCTCTGACTTTTCCTTCCTGGAGGCTTCCTTGTTGGTCAGCAGTAGAGAATACGCCTGCCAATGCAGGAGACACGGGTTCTGTCCCTGGGTTGGGAAGATCCTCTGGAGAAGGAAGTGGCAGCCCACTACAGTATTCTTCCTTGAGAAATCCTACGGGGAAAGGAGCCTAGTGGGCTATAGTCCATGGGGTCGCAAAAGAACTAGACATGACTTAGTGACTAAACAACAACAGCAACTCCTTCTTGGAATGTTCTTATTCCAAGTTTTTATCTCTCAGCATTATAGAAAGCCTTGCTGAGATTTTTCAGTAGCTCTCTGCTTAGCTTCTTAATCTCCTGCCTTTATCGCAGCTCAGGAATTCACCAAATGGCTCAAGGGGAAAGCTGACCTCTTCCCACTGGGCTGTTAGACATTCAAGTCCTGGCTGCCATGGCAGCCCCAAACTTCAGTATTTGTGTCATCAGCCTTATGACGTTGCTAAAAGCTCTGTTGGCTTGCCTTCCTAATAGCTGCATCCATCTGCCTGGATTCTTAGCCTTTTGTTCCATGCCAGTGGTCAATAAATAATGCTCTGGATGGAAGAACATTTTGCAGGATTTTGGCTCACCCTTCTGAGGGTCTCTGCTATTTGGAAACTTATCTCTCCAAGTTGGTTGCCTTGCCGTGATAGCTTTTTTAATCTTAACTCAGCTTTTCTATTTGTTCTCAAAGAACAAATAGATGGATTTATTGCAAATTACTGCATTATACCCATAAGCAGAAGTCCTGAAATGGCAGTGTTTCTATGAGGGTTAGAGAACCAGTACTCACATTCCACTAATATTTCAAGAGGCTACCTTGGAATATAAGCTTAATTTTAAACAGCCCAACTTAAGGAAGGACTTCTGTTGTTTCTTCCATCTAGAAGAGAAAATTGAGTACTTTCTTTCCCCTTTGATCACCTAGTTTATACTGGTAACTCTTGAAACTATTCTTCCTGGGTAGCTCAGCTGTGAAACAATCTGCCTGCAGTGCAGGAGACCTAGGTTCAATCCCTGGGTTGGGAAGATCCCCTGGAGAAGGGCATGGCAACCCACTCCAGTGTTCTTGCCTGGAGGATTCCAAGGACAGAGGAGCTTGGTAGGCTACAGTCCATGGGGTTGCCAAGTGTTGGACATGACTGAGCAACAAAAACTTTGGCTTAAATCTCTACTGGTGAGCATACGAAGACACTTCACAAAATACCATTTTATTGGCATTAAATTACTGAAAGAAATCACTAAAGGCAATCTGGTTTTCCAGAAATTAATCTGGTCCTCTCTACTCTTTAGAAAAATTTATTATACTTTTGTATCTTACAAGTCATTCATGACCTGAGGATTAGAATTTATCTTTCATGAGGGTTAGAAACAAGACAGTGTGGGAAAATATTCAAGTAGAGATTGCACTGAGGGCAAATTCAGATGAGCTCAGAAATGCAGAGGCTCATTTGGGACCCCAACAAGGTGGGAGAACTGAATCTGAGACTTTTAAAGGGGCACTTAAGTGTATTATAAAGCAGAAATTATTTTGCTGACAAAGTTCGTATAGTCAAAGTTATGGTTTTTCCAGTAGTTGTATATGAATGTGAAAGTTGGACCATGAAGAAGGCTGAGCACTGAAGAATTCTTACTTTCGATCTTTGGTGTTAGAGAAGACTGTTGAGAGTCCCTTGGACATCAAGGAGATCAATCCAGTCAATCCTAAAGGAAATAAACCTTGAATGTTCATTGAAAGGACTGATGTTGAAGCTGAAACTCTAGTACTTTGGCCACCTGATACAAAGAGCTGACTCACTGGAAAAGACCCTGATGTGGTGAAAGATTGAAGGCAGGAGGTGAAGGGGATGACAGAGGATAAAATGGTTGGATGGCATCACCAACTCAGTGAACATGAGTTTGAGCAAGGGAACCCTGGCATGCTGCAGTCTATGGGGTCACAAAGAGTCAGACAGGATTGAGTGAGTGAGCAACAAGTGACCCTAGTTCAGGACACCTTCAGTTCAGTTCAGTCACTCAGTCGTGTCTGACTCTTTGCAACTCCATGGACTGCAGCATGCCAGGCCTCCCTGTTCATCTCCAACTTCCAGAGTGTACTTAAGCTCGGTGATGCCATCCAGCCATCTCATCCTCTGTCGTCCTCTCCTCCTCCCATCTTCAATCTTTCCCAGCATCAGGGCCTTTTCAAATGAGTCAGTTCTTCACATCAGGTAGCCAAAGTATTGGTGCTTCAGCTTCAGCATCAGTCCTTTGAATCAATATTCAGGACTGATTTCCTTTAGGATGGACTGGTTGGATCTCCTTGCAGTCCAAGGGACCCTCAAGAGTCTTCTCCAACACCACAGTTCAAAAGCATCGATTCGTCAGCACTCAGCTTCCTTTATAGTCCAACACTCACATCCATTCATGCCTACTGGAGAAACCATAGCCTTGACTAGATGGATCTTTATTGGGAAAGTAACATCTCTGCTTTGTAATATGCTGTCTAGGTTGGTCATAACTTTTCTTCCAAGGAGTAAGCGTCTTTAATTTCATGGCTGCAGTCACCATCTGCAGTGATTTTGGAGCCCAAGAAAATAAAGTCTGTCACCGTTTCTACTGTTTCCCCATCTATTTGCAATGACGTGATGAGACCAGATGCCATGATCTTAGTTTTCTGAATTTTGAGTTTTAAGCCACCTTTTTCACTTTCTTCTTTCACTTTCATCAAGAGGCTCTTTAGTTATTCTTCACTTTCTGCCATAAGGGTGGTGTCATCTGCATATCTGAGGTTATTGATATTTCTCCCAGCAATCTTGATTCCAGCTTATGTTTCTTCCAGCCCAGTGTTTCTCATGATGTACTCTGCATAGAAGTTAAATAAGCAGAGTGACAAAATACAGCCTTGACGCACTCCTTTTTCTCTTTGAAACCAGTCTGTTGTCCCATGTCGTTCTACCTGTTGCTTCCTGACCTGCATACAAATTTCCTAAGAGGCAGGTCAGGAAGGACCCCTTGGCTCCCTACAAAATATATATAGGTAATTTTTGGAGGAAAGCATCACCAGTTAACAGCCATGCAGCTTCAACATATAAAGTTCAAACCAGCTTGAACTTACAAACCAGATCACTGTAAACATGCAAGGAAACACCACAAGTTAGAAAAAACAGGAAAACAACTGTTCAGATGTCTAAAGGTGTTGAGTGGGATATACCTAGTGGTCCAGTGGCCAAGATTCCATGCTCCCAATGCAGGGGGGCCAGGTTTGATCCCTTGTCAGGGAACTAGATCCTACATGGTCCACCTGAGACTCTGTACAGCCAAATAATTTTAAAAAATATATTAAGTTATTTAAGTGACCAGAAAATACTCAGATGTTTGAAGAAAAACATGAGAGCATAAAAGATAGAAATGAGAGAAGACTCAATTGCAGGGCAGCTAAATGACTTTTGGAAATAAAATCAGGGAAATATGATAAGTTAAATGGCATAAAAGACTACTAAAATTTTGGAGAATTAGTAAACTGGAAGGCAGAGAATGTGGAGAAAATATCCGGAATGAAGCTCAGATGAGAAGTTGGAAAATGTAATGGATTCTGAAAGCCATATAAGGAGTCATTAAAAAGTCTAATATCCATAATCATAGTTTAGTAGAGGATAGGAAACATAAACTATTTGAGGAGGAAAGGACAAAGGAAAAAACAACTTAAACATAGACATAGAATAGTGAAACCATAGAATGCCAGAGATGAAAAAAATCTTGAAGTTAGCCAGAGATACGTCCCTTCAGTCAGTCTAAGAGCAAAATTGTTGTAAATAAATGGAGTCAGAAGACAGAAAAATGTTTTCTTCAAAGTTTTGAGAGAATATGATAGTCAACCTAAAATTTTGCACCAGGCAAATCTGTTTCAAAAGAGTAGAAATAAATTAAAGATATATTCAGGCAAGTCACAACTTTACTACCTACCAGATATTAACTAAAGAAGTTGTATTTGAAAAAGAAGAGCAGAGGAAAATTTGTAAGGTATAATAGAAATGATGAACAGGTAAATTAGAAAACCATGATTACATTCAAACAAACATGATATGCATAAATAAGTGTTGAGTTGGCAAAATGTTCATTTGGATTTTTCTGTAAGATGTTACAGAAATACCCAAACTTTTTGGCCAATCCAATATTTTCAGATTGTAGGTATTTTTTAAAAGATTTTTAAGGAAAATGATTAAAATATGAGACAACAATGACAAGTAACTCAGGGGATGAAGGATGAATTGAAGTGTTCTACACTTTTGTATTGCTCAGAAAACAGATGAGGAAACTGAGGCAGAAATGTTGAGTAACTTGCCCAAGGCCACACAATCCAGAATTCTTTCTTCTGCCCTAAAGACTTATTAGAAAAGAAATGAGGATGACAAATTGAGATAACTTAAAATTAAGATTTTTTTTTGGTCTTGCCCCTAGCTGGGGACAAGATAATGAGAGGATTTGGTTTTATGTCTCTCAGTTTCTTCGTTGGGTCATGAAATTAAAATTCTTACAATAACCAACATGATAAAGTCAAGAAGATAGAAATTAATGGTTAATGTATTCCTTGGAAATAATAGAGCAAATGATGAGACAGACTTGAGGAACGACCTCAGATTCTGTGCCCTGTTCCTGACTTCATATGCCTGTGTTTAAGAAGGGCAACATGTGAGAGGAAAAGAGGCTCCACAGAGGATACCACAAAGGCAGATAGTAGAGATGAGACTTGGGCTTCCCAGCTGGCCTAGTGTTAAACAATCCGCCTCCCAATGCAGGAGATGCAAGAGATATGGGTTCGGTCCCGTGGTTTGGAAGATCCCCTGGAGAAGGGAATGGCAACCCACTCCAGTATTCTTGCCTGGAAGAGAACATGGAGACAGGAGCCTGGTGGGTTACAGTCCATGGGGTCACAAAGAGTTGGACACTACTGAGACACACACACACACACACACACACACACACACACACACACACACACACACACAGGAGGGTCACATTAACGGCAAGAACCTCCCACATTCTTGCCTTAAAGTACATAAAACATCTCTGTCGATTGCTTTGGGAAGGATTTTGCATTGTGCCATCTTTACCCTGCTCTCACAGCAGAGCTAAATGTTTATAAAGTAACCTGTATCCTATGTATGCTGAATTATTTGAATCCCTAAAAGTCTGCCAAAAGGAAGAGAACTATCCAAGAGTCAAAAGAGCTGAAACTCAAGTACAGTTCTACCTGATCAGATGGGCCCTTCTGTTTGGGAACTCATCTCCCTGCATGGGTGGCAGGTTGGGGTTTATTTGCCAAGTAGATGTGACTTAAGTGAATGTGATGCCCTGTTACACCCACCTCCCCAACCCCCAACCCCTGCCCCAGGTTTCAAGAAAGTGTGGGAAGAGGTAGAGAAAAGCCCCTTTATGTGGCCAAGAGAGTAAGGAAATGGAATTAAATAAAGTGTGAGGAGGAAAGTAGGAAGCAGTAGGCAAAAGATATAGGGGGATGCAAGCGTAAACCTAGAGTACCGAAACACTGGAAGATAAATGACCTGTTTTGACATGGGACTAATGAAATCTATTCTTTGCGCAAATCAAGTAAACAATGAATCCTTTGGCTCCATCCATCAGTATTCATTTAAACAGTTGAAGCACAACCAATTATTATGCAGTTACTAATATAAAATAAATGGATGAAATCACATATGAGTCCTTTGATTAAAGCCTGAAAACAGGAGATATGAATATGTTTATATTTCTGTGTTGCTTTTCTGAATCACTGAATATGTAAAAATGCCTTTCTATCCTTCTACTTTTGATATCTCTCTAATTCATGCTTATCACAGCTGCAGTGAGTCATTCTCTTTCCAGATTCCTATAAATTTTATGATTCTGATAATCCTATTGCAATGATTACAGATATCACACCTGAAAGTTAGACTGAGTTTTGCCTATAGATAATTTGAAATGACAGACAACTTTAATTATGGCATTGTGATTTTTTTTTCCTTTTTGCATCTGTGTAACTTTACTTTTTGTTTTGGAAAAATATTGGGACTGTTTTCCTGTGGGTGTGGAGAAGAGGCATGTATTTATCAGACAGGCTGGTCCCTTTTTTGTTCAATGAAAATTAAACAATTTTAAAGCACAAACAGATGGATTCACTTAAATCATTTCCCTCCAGTATTGTTTATCATCTCCTTTTGATTGCCCAAAGTTCCTTGTGCCTTGACACACATTTTCTCATGTTCTCAGGAGCAAGGAATTAAAGACTGAATTACTCAAAGGAGTTGGTACTTTAGAAGTTATGTACTTTAAAAAGTTGGCACTTTTTAAAGTTATGTTTTTAATTTTTTAAGTATTTCAGAATAGAGTGGTCTGAATCATCCAAAGAATTGTATTTCACTAGCTGAATCTTTTTTCCTGAAGTCTCTTAAAATTATTCAAGAAAAATGAAGATAAACATGTTTGAGAGCATGCATGTTTATCTCAGTCCCTTCATGTGTATGTATGTGTGTGTATTTGTGTAACATAAGATTGGGTGAGACTTCAAAGGTTATCGATTCTATCCCTCTAACTTTAGACATGATTGCACTTTAAATAATCTTATAATTTGTTTTTGATTACATATAATAATATCCTCTTTCTGTGAAATAATTTTATTTGCAGTCTCTCCTTTTAAGAAAGCGTAGTCTTCCCTCATAGCTCAGTTGGTAAAGAATCCACCTGCAATGCAGGAGATCCTGTTTCAGTTCCTGGGTCAAGAAGATCTGCTGGAGAAGGGACAGGCTACCCACTCCAGTATTCTTGGGCTTGCCTTGTGACTCAGCTGGTAAAGAACCTGCCTGCAATGTGGGAGACCTGGGTTCAATCCCTGGGTTGAGAAGATCCCCTGGAGAAGGGACAGGCTACCCACTCCAGTATCCTGGCCTGGAGAACTCCATGGACTATATAATTTATGGAATCACAGAGTCAGACATGACTGAGTGACTTTCACTTTCACTTCTTTCATTTGATTATTATCTACATTTGTCATCTCTCCTATTTGAAGACTAATATATGTAAATATATGGCTGTTTCCTACAGCATTCCTAACCATTTCTGCTTTTAAAAATTTAAGTAAACTATGATAATGCACACTGTGAGAAATAGTTTGGCTTGAGGATAAAGAAATTTATATGTTTATGCCTTTATCTTCTCACCTGTAGAATAAAGATATTCTTGCTTTTCATGGTGTTGCCAAGACCCCTGCTTGTTCAGTTCGTTAAAAATATGTAACCTCACAGCCCTGCAGAAGCAAAGTGTTTTTCCTCTGTTACAAGGTTCATTTTAAATTTCATTCCAGGCAGTAAGTCTGGAGTCTATAATTCTGCTTATTTGTTTTAAATTTCGTTAATCCCTGAGTTCCAAGAACTCTAACCATTGAGTGGATTTTTAAATTTGTATTTTTAAGAGTGAATTGCATGTCTCTGAGAGAATCAGCTGGCAGCTATTAAAAATCAACAATGAAGAAAATCACTCCTCTCCTAAATTGCCTTCAGAAAATATATTGTGTGCGGACAGAAATGGATCATGTTCCCACAGGCTTTCAACTACTTTTAAAAAGTGCTAGGAAACTATCCCCAAACTCACAATTAGTTATCACAATAATTAAGAAATTGCCTAAAGCAGTGCCTGTCAGGAACCTCTTTGGTGTGCCTGTGTGTGAGCTCAGTTGTTCATTCATGTCCTGCTCTATGGACTGTATGGATCCTTTGTGACCCTATGGGTTGTAGGCAACAGGCTCCTCTGTCCATAGGACTTTTCAGGCAAGAATACTGGAGTGGGTTGCCATGCCCTCCTCCAAGGAATCTTCCTGACCCAGGGATCGAATTTGCATCTCTTAAGTCTCTGGCATTGGCAGGCAGGCTCTTTACCACTGGTGCCACCCAGCTGGGACTTCCCTGGTGATCCAGTACTTCTTTCATTTGATTATTATCTACATTTGTCATCTCTCCTATTTGAAGACTAATATATGTAAATATATGGCTGTTTCCTACAGCATTCCTAACCATTTCTGCTTTTAAAAATTTAAGTAAACTATGATAATGCACACTGTGAGAAATAGTTTGGCTTGAGGATAAAGAAATTTATATGTTTATGCCTTTATCTTCTCACCTGTAGAATAAAGATATTCTTGCTTTTCATGGTGTTGCCAAGACCCCTGCTTGTTCAGTTCGTTAAAAATATGTAACCTCACAGCCCTGCAGAAGCAAAGTGTTTTTCCTCTGTTACAAGGTTCATTTTAAATTTCATTCCAGGCAGTAAGTCTGGAGTCTATAATTCTGCTTATTTGTTTTAAATTTCGTTAATCCCTGAGTTCCAAGAACTCTAACCATTGAGTGGATTTTTAAATTTGTATTTTTAAGAGTGAATTGCATGTCTCTGAGAGAATCAGCTGGCAGCTATTAAAAATCAACAATGAAGAAAATCACTCCTCTCCTAAATTGCCTTCAGAAAATATATTGTGTGCGGACAGAAATGGATCATGTTCCCACAGGCTTTCAACTACTTTTAAAAAGTGCTAGGAAACTATCCCCAAACTCACAATTAGTTATCACAATAATTAAGAAATTGCCTAAAGCAGTGCCTGTCAGGAACCTCTTTGGTGTGCCTGTGTGTGAGCTCAGTTGTTCATTCATGTCCTGCTCTATGGACTGTATGGATCCTTTGTGACCCTATGGGTTGTAGGCAACAGGCTCCTCTGTCCATAGGACTTTTCAGGCAAGAATACTGGAGTGGGTTGCCATGCCCTCCTCCAAGGAATCTTCCTGACCCAGGGATCGAATTTGCATCTCTTAAGTCTCTGGCATTGGCAGGCAGGCTCTTTACCACTGGTGCCACCCAGCTGGGACTTCCCTGGTGATCCAGTAGTTAAGACACTGTGCTTCCACTGCAGGGGGCATGGGTTCAATCCCTGGTCGGGAAACTAAGATCTTTCATGCCTTGCAATGCAGCTAAACAAAACAAACAAAAAACAACCACCACAAAAAAAGATAATTCCTTAAAAAAAATGATGTAGTAATTAAAACTTTGCCATGACCTGGCCAGCCCCACACATCCTTGCTCCACAATCTCTTTGACCATGTTCCCTGCCCCTCCTTCCTCTTGCTAACCTGTAGTCACACTGACCTCCTAATTGATCCTCTGACAACCCATGGGTAGGTCCCTTTTTCTGGAACATGTTTTCCCCAATACTTGTCTAAATGTCTTCCTTATTTTATCAAGCCTCTGTTCAAATGTTACCCTTAGTGCATTCTGTCCTTCTCGATCCTCTATCCTCTGTATTATTTGTTTTCTGGGTGTGAAATATATTTATTTTTGTGTGTGGGTATATATATATATTTTTTTTTAATTAGAGGATAATTACATTATTGGGATGGTTTTGCCATACATCAACATGAATCAGCCATACGTATACATATGTCCTCTCCCTCTTGACCCACCCTCCCGCCTCCATCCCCATGCCACCCCTCTAGATTATCACGGAGCACTGACTTTGGGTTCTCTGCGTCCGTCATACATCGAACTCCCACTGGCTATTTGTGTTACATATAGTAATGTTTATGTTTCAGTGCTATTCTCTCATCATCCCACCTCCTCCTGCCCCCACTGTGTCCAACATGTCTGTGTCTTCTTTGCTGCTATGCAAGCAGGGTGATCAGTACTGTCTTTTTAGATTCCATATATATGCAATAATATGCAATATTTGTCTTTCTCTTTCTGACTTCACTCTGCATAATAGTTTCTTTGTAATAGTTAAAATTCCCTGACTTTCTTTTCTTCCCCATCCCCTTTTCTTCTTCTTCATTCTCTTCTTTCTCTAGTTTCTGTCTCCCGTGAAAGCTCCAAGAGCAGGGAATTTTCTTCCATTCACTACGGTATCCTTTACTCCCTGGAATAGGGCATACAATCAATATCTGTTAAATGAACAAATCATCGGGATACTTACTCTGTGGAAATATCTTGATAACCTTTAAACCACATCAAACTAGTATCCAGCTCCTTAATGGTTAAGCTGCTTTTCTAAGATTATCTGGAGACTCAGTCAGCCTTAATTTAATAAATAGTCTAAATTAAACTAACACTTTCTAACCTTTCTTGTATGAGAGCTTATATATTTGTATAATGATACGTGCAAATATGATGTTATATAGCTGTGGTGAAATGAAAAGAATTGAGAGGCTTGTGAAAATTATATTTATTTTATAAAATGATAAGAAAATCAAATTATATTAGTGATCATAGTAAAATGTAATTTATTCTGGAGCACTCAAATTGATAAAAAATGTACAACCATTAGTACTTCCCAGAACACTTGTAACTTACTTGCTGCACACAGTGATAGGTTGGTTGGGAAATAGTGAGTTAAAAATCTAGTGCACTTAGGTGTCTTTGGGCTCAGGAAATTACCTAAGGAGATAGTTTGTCAGCGGTGGCTCAGACAGTGAAAAATTTGCCTGCAATGTAGGAGACCTAGGTTTGATCCCTGGGTTGGGAAGACCCCTTGGAAAAGGGAATGGCTACCTACTCCAATATTCTTGAATAGAAAATCCAATGGACAGAGGAGCCTGGTGGGCTACAGTCCATGGGGTTGCAAAGAGTCAAACACAACTAACACTTTGACTTTTCTTTGGTAAAATAGCTAAATCTTTTCAATAGAAATATAAATCAAAATGCAAACCATAAGGTACGTGATTGTAAAGAGCAAAACAGATGCAACCTAGTAGACAATGAATTTTCCTTCCTCGTCGGGTAGTTTTCTGGTAGAATAGTGTGCTAATAATAAAGACCAATCTACCAAGAATGCTAGGCTCACTCCATATTCTTCTATTTCCTCTCACTGTGACCCTGGGGAGGTTTTTAATCTTCTTGGGTCAAAGTGGTTTCATTTATTCAACATAAGCAGGGGTTGAGCTGTTGATCAAGAATCCATAGAAATATTGAGAAGAGGACTTGGAGGGTAGCTGGCCTCCACATTTAATCAAATAAAGAGTACAATTTCTTATCTTTTAAAGTAGACAAAATAAGAAATAGCAGTACTAACAAAAAAACCTAACCATTATAAAAGCCCATCAATAAGCCTAATATTCCTTTCAGTGGACCAGAAAACCTCTGGGTGTAACAAATAAAACTTTCGAGAGAACTGGACTTTGGAAGCAAACTAGGCTAGCTGCCAGATCACCACACATCTTATTCAATGATGTGAATATCGCTGGCTATACATCTCCCCAAAGTGAGGAGCAATAGAAAAATGACTTTACAGGATTTCATTTTATTTTCTTCACAGTAGACTATTTAGCCACGTAGTCATGAGAAATAGTAAGCAGTAGGCTGTTTAGAAGTTTTCTCTCTCTCTCTCCTTCAGTTTTAGTGCAGGCTGCTTTCTCTGTATTTGGAGAGAGTAACTTCAAAAGACATCATCCCGGTCCTCAGACGTCAGTGCTTGGAAATGGATGCCAGTGCTCTTTAAAATTTTCACAACTGAGAGTAAACACAGTTTGGCACAAATGTCCACACTTATTATTTGAGCTTGAGGCCACTGTTTCATCTGAGATGGATCATGGTACATTTTTCAATGTATCCAAACAGTTTCTGACACACAAAAATTTCACTGAAAATGTGAATGGTTAATAAAGTCTCTCAAAAGTGGATCTTCTTCATTGACATATTTTAACCAACCAATGGTGGCTCAGAGATAAAGAATCTGCTTGTGACGCAGGAGGCACAAGTTTGATCCGTGGGTCAGGAAGATTGCCTGGAGGTGGTAACCTACTCCAGTATTCTTCCCTGGAAAACCTCACAGACAGAGGAGCCTGGCAGGCTACAGTCCACGGGGTCACAAGCATCAGACATGACTTAGCTAAACCATCACCACCACTAACAACCAATGCCTGCAAAAAAAACTCTGCTCCACATACATTAATGCTGAAAACCATGGCAGATCCTGTTGCTACTAAAAACCTCATAACCAAAGAGAAGGCAAACACATGAGAAATTTTTAACTATTCTCATCAGGTCAGAATGCCAAGAGAAAACAAAAATGGGAGGAGAAAATAATACCCTTCTGCAGATAGACAAATATCATATGATATAGCTTATAGGTGGAATCTACAAAAAAAAGAGGAGGGGAAAGGCGGGTTACAAATGGACATGTTTACAAAACAAGTAGAGTTACAGATGAAGAAAACCTTATGGACACCAGAATATAAGTGATGGGGTGGGGATAAATTGGGAGATTGAAATAGATACATACACACTACTACATATAAAATAGGTAACTCTACTAAATACCCTGCAATGGCCTATATAGGAGAAGAATCTAAAAAATGTGGGGAGATATATATAAAATATTCTCTTTAATGTGCTAACACAGCATTTTAAATCATCTATACTCCAATAAAAATTAGAAAATAATATCTTTCCATCCTGAAGTTACTCCAGGACACCAGGGCTTTAACTGAACTTGCTAGCATTGCCACTGAATTTTCATGATGATTCATTTCTCATATTTCATGCTGCGGTGATGCTCCCACTGTGCAGTATGTCTGCAGAGGAAGGCGGCCCTGTGGTCTGAGGACTCACATGGTCCTTCCTGAGTTAAAAGGAGTCCAGAGGGAAGGCTAAGAGCTGCAATTTTGACTTTCAAAGACATTTACTTAGGACTTAACAATTCTCTCTTTCTTTATTAGGTTCCCTTGTGAAAATTTCACCTCTTTCCTCACCCTGTTCCTCACCTCTCCACGGGACCCCTGCCAGCAGCCCAGTCAGCAAAGTTTCTGCAGTGCAGTTTCCAGAGTCTTCCGACGCAACTGCCAAATCAGGCCTAAGTTCTCACCGGGCCTTAACTTACACACAGAGTGCCCCCGATCTTTCTCCTCAGATACTGAATCCACCTGTTATATGCAGCAGGTAAGGAATTTTATGGTGTTCACTGGAGTCTAAGTAATATTAAAACTAACACTGGATTTCCTCTTAGGAACTCTCACCACCAGCCCACATAGCTTTGTGTAGGTTGCTGAAGTAGTTGACAAGAAAGTACGCGATAATGCGGTCTGTGTTGAATGGCTGGAAAAGAAACTTAATTTTTCAGTGCTTCTCCATTCATAGGCATTTTAGAGACCTTATGTTCCATACATGTCTTTGGTGCTGATATAATTAGTTGTATATTTTATCTGCCTACTGATAGAGAATGCATAAAGCATCTAATTAAAAACTCCTATCGAGTCACTCAGTATAATTTGGTGTTTTGTTGGGATTATTTTTTACTTGTTCTCCAGGGAGAATTTTATACCAATTTTAAAGGTACTGTTTTCTTAAGTTTGCATTTCCCATTGTGACGCTTTAAAAATGTGCACATAACGTGTGGCACATTGTGACTGTTCTCAAATGGATCTCTGAATACAGTGAAGCAATTGCTTGTGCTGCTCTGTCCTGTTTAAACAGGGAGACAGAGTGTTGTCTCTTACAGGGGATAAGAAAAAAGGACCTAACATGGTAAGATTAATTATTTTGTCTGTTTCGTCACTAAAAAAGGAATACCTCCTCTACCAGTTAACAGATTACTGTTCTTCAGTAATAGCTTCATCTTGAATAACTACTTTAAAGCACTGCAATTTTTTTAAGTAGAAAAGAATTGTATGTTTTAAAATTAAGTATAATTATGAGAGTTTCTTGAATAAAATGTTATTTTCCCCCCCTAAGATGAACCACGATAACTGTTTGAATAAATTAGTTACATGTAGGTCTTCTTATATCAAATACTGGGTCACAGACCCAGATTTGACCAGTGAATTAAAATTTAACCCTCACAAATTTCATTTTCCGACCCTTTGTTCATGAATTCTGTGTTAAATAACTATTTTTATAATATTTATTTTTGCTTCTTTTCTCTTTACAAATACTTTCAAAGGGAAGATAATTTGTGTTTGGTTAGGATTGGAGTGAAAAGTTATTCCACCATCCAAAACTTACTCTGCTGTTTTCTGCATAACACCATTTTCAATAAAATCATTCCCTTAGGATGTTAAGGAGAAGGCAGTGGCACCCCACTCCAGCACTCTTGCCTGGAAAATCCCATGGATGGAGGAGTCTGGCAGGCTACAGTCCGTGGGGTCACTAAGAGTCGGACACAACTGAGCGACTTCCCTTTCACTTTTTGCTTTCTTGCATTGGAGAAGGAAATGGCAACCCACTCCAGTGTTCTTGCCTGGAGAATCCCAGGGATGGGGGAGCCTGGTGGGCTGCCGTCTATGGAGTCGCACAGAGTCGGACACGACTGAAACGACTTAGCAGCAGCAGCAGCAGCAGGATGTTAATCCCATCTTTTTCTGTGGTAAAACAGGCCTATCGTATTTTCCTTTTAGCAATTTACAACACGCATCACTTTATTGGAAGCTCTGAGAAGTCCTGCAAAAAGAAAACGCCTTGAGTTTTGTTTCCTCTGGCATCTCCTGACTTTATTTGACCACAGAACCCATTTCTTTAGGTTAACACCCAATAATTTCCCATGGAGCTAGTGTCTAGGGGAACACCCTGAAGAACACTTTTTTGTGGTGTGCGTCCTGGGCCCAGATGAAACCCAGGGGAGTCATCAGACTCAATGGCATCTGCTTGCAGCATTTCTAGAGAGACACTCCCACTGTGAGCTTCAGACTTGTGAGAAATCAGTTGCCTATAGTAAGAACTAAGGGGTTCAGAAAAGATGCATTATACCACTCACGTAGCTTTGCTCACCGCAGTTGTTGGGGTTTTTTTTTTTTTTTTTTGGGTATTCTCAGCAGGAAGAATGTAATGGGATTTTTATAAAAGAGGTTTTGGAGAAAAACAAGGGAATTTCACTGCCTACTTGTTCAGTAATGTTTATAAATCCAGTAGTGTGTGTTTTATTTGCTGGGGCTTTATAAATCTATAATTCAAACCATGTTTTATTATTGCCTTCAAGGCAGCCACCCATGTAGGCACAGAGAGCTCCAGAAACACACGACTAATTATTGTGGTTTTTCCCTGCTGAACTTGAAGGGCTTGGCGTTGAATCCGAGTCTCTTGGCTGCTGTAATGTCTATGCAACAAGCTGTTTTTCTGGCAGGAGAGGTAGTCTATTTGAACTCCTAATTTAAACGTTCCTTTCAAGTATTATCTTGCAAAGAAAAATGTTCAAACTAATAAACTACTTTTACCAAATTTCACTGCAGAACATAAACCCATCATTTACATCTATGGACTTTTTCCTTTGGTTCTGTCATTTTCTTTTGAGTCCCTAATTCAGAATGATGGGATTTCATAATTAGAAATATTTTGTATGTGATGCTTTCCACTGACATTCAAGGCTTGAAAAATAAATTTGCTTTGGATGAAAACACTCTAACTGGGAAATGCTTATCTCTACTACACATATAAACACAATTTGAGGGGAAAAAGTGATGAGATATTTAATATATTACATTACAAACCATGATTCTTCTCTTTTCTATTTAGAGTGAGTAATTTGTAGCTAAATAGCAAATAAACAAAAGTTCTCTGAGACCCTTTGTATGAATAATATTAGGCAGAATGAAAGAACGAGAAACAAAATACAGAATTAAAACCTAATCAAGTCTCTAAACAAAATAAGTGAGAGAAGAAACTTGCCAGACCATTTGTGGGATTACTTTGTAATTTATTAAACAGTCACAACTGTTGAGAAAGCAAAAGTAGCCTGCCTCCTCCAACTTCCTCTGGTAAAGAACCCTACCTACCTCTCAAGGACCTTCATTTTTCTCCATGTTGATATTCGACTCTTTGTAGCCCTCCAGGCTCCTCTGTCCATGGGATTCTCCAGGCAAGAATACTGGTGTGGGTAGCCATTTCCTTCTTCAGGGCATCGTCTCAACCCAGAGACTGAACCCACATCTCCTGCACTGGCAAACGGATTCTTTACCACTGAGCCCCCAAGGAAGCCCTTTTTCTTCTTTACCCACAGTAGATTCCCTTGATCAATTTTTCTCAACGTGTGTCCTGTGTGGTCAGGTTTACATACACCATCAAAATATATGTACCCTTTATTCATTTCCATAGGGTCTTAACAGGTGAACTGATCCATCTGAAAACAAATAATTAAATTTTATAGCAAAAAATACAAATAATCTACCAGTTTTTTATTTTCATGTTTGCAATCATTTTTTAAAGGGCTTTTTGGACATAACTCACAGAAATAAATCTAATCATGAAGCTTTTTAGCAGACACAAAGTGATTCCACTGGGAAAGATATTTTTGACCAAATACACACAGGCACTTCCAAAATCAGTGCTGTTAAGTATGTAACTGACTATCTCAAGATTCTCTAAATAATGTGAGAGAAAGTTACCAACAGTTTCACTTCACCTCACATGTGATCTTAATTGTGAAAGAGCATGAGAATTGAACAGAGTGTCTGATTCTTTGTATTGATTACACTTTCCTTCAGTTCAGTTCAGTTCAGTCGCTTAGTCATGTCCAACTCTTTGTGACCCCTGCAGCACGCCAGGCCTCCCTGTCCATCACCAATTCCCGGAGTCCACCTAAACCCATGTCCATTGTGTCAGTGATGCCATCCAACCATCTCATCCACTGTTGTCCCCTTCTCCTCCTGCCCTCAATCTTTCCCAGCATCAGTCTTTTCCGATGAGTCAGCTCTCCACATTAGGTGACCAAAGTATTGGAGTTTCAGCTTCAACATCAGTCCCTCCAATGAACACCCAGGACTGATCTTCTTTAGGATGGACTGGTTGGATCTCCTTGCAGTCCAAAGGACTCTCAAGAGTGTTCTCCAACACCACAGTTCAAAAGCATCAATTCTTCAGCATTCAGCTTTCTTTATAATCCAACTCTCACATCCATACATGACTACTGGAAAAACCATAGCCTTGACTGGACGGACCTTTGTTGGCCAAGTAATGTCTCTGCTTTTTAATATGCTTTCCTTACCACTGCCCCAAACAGTATCCCACATATCAATGTCCATGTATAAGACAAAATGATTTTTTTTCATCAAAGGAATAAGAGTGCCAGAATATGTGATTGTTATTTATCTTAATACATACTACATGGTGTATGCCTACAATTTTCTGAAAAGAAAGGACCTACTTACAGCTGTTCCATTATTTCTCAGCTGTGGCAGACCATATTCCCAGGGGACTTCTGCCGATGGGCCCCTGGAAAGGAGCGGGGCAGCCACGCGGACATCAACCAGAACAGGTACTTCTTCTTTGGATTCTGTTCCTCAAAACGGAAACTTCTCTACTAGATTTTTTTCTGATCAGAAAAAAGTAACATGTGTTTCTGATTTTTTAGATTGCAAGTTTAAAAAGACAATGAAGAAGATAAAAATCATCCATAGAGTTAATCATGGGTTATGTTTTGATGCAAAGCTATCCAAAATGTTTATTGTGTCTATACACAGATGAATATATTTTTAAATGAGACACCATTTTCTATAATGTATAGAATGCTATAGAGATGTTATTTTATCTTGGACATTGTAGGATCATCTATCTTAGGGTACACTCTGGGGATCTCCATCGCAGAGCCTGAGAATTGAACCTGCTTAGATTACTGTGAGCTTGGGAGGTAAAAACCATAGTTTTTCTTGAGACATTATTACAGAGGCTCAGAAAAATAGGCATTGCAGCTTGATTTATATCCTGATTCTGTTCCACCTCGTCTGTAATCTCTGTCTTAGTTCCTTCGTCAGTAGAATAGAGATAATAAGGGTCCTACTGGAACAGGATTATAGATAGTTAAATTACTAAAGTGCATAAATCATTTATTACAGTATTTGGGTCACTGTAAGGAGTGTTTGCTGCCATAATTATCATAATAATTATTATTTTATTTTTATTGGTGTAACCGTAGGGACTTGCTCTTGTTATTGCTGCAAGTTCACAAGGCAGGAAACCAGGGGGCGCTACTGGTAAAGACTCCACCTGTGGAGGCAGGAGACCCAAGAGACCAAGGCTCAATCCTTGGGTCAGGAAGGCCCCCTGGGAGTAGCAAATGGCAACTCACTCCAGTATTCTTGCCTGGAAAATTCCATGGACAGAGGAGCCTAGCAGGCTATAGTCCATGTGATTGCAAAGAGTCAGACACAACTGAGCGCGTGTGTGCGTGCACACACACACACACACACATATGAATTAGACTTTATGATGATAGAGTGATCTAAGAATGGTTCTTAATTATCTGCGCCAACATTTTTAAATACTCAATAAATATTGATTATTTGCCTATGAGAATGATGTGCTATGGCAGTGGACAAAGGTCCAGGGACATAGGCAAGGTGAAATTGAAAGGAGGGTTCCCTGTGTGGCCATACGGTACACTGAAGACTCTGAATATTCTCTTCTCTACGTCCCTAATCTTCCTTGACTCTACTGAGGCTGATAGAATAAGGAATGTTTCCTTATCACCTTTGGTCTCCTGTAGAGCTATATGGCCTTTGAGTGTGCATCTTCATTTTTCTGCAAATTCTGGGATTGAAACTTATCAATTACATTTTTTTATAATTACTGTGTCTGATTCTAATATAGAAGCAGTTGCATGAGAAAGACAAAAGAAAGATGGGTCCTTGAAAATGTGCAACAGAATACTCCTGATCAGAATAGGCTACATAATACAAGCCATTATTCACCAGCAATATGAGGACATTTGACAAACCTAGACTATTCAAGCAGCTTTGGGAAAAAAAATAACAAAATTTCCTTCAACACTTAAACCACCTAATGAAGAAAGTATGATGCTGGCATAAAGAGTATCAAATAGAATCATATGGAATTGAGTAGAAAGTCCTACATTAGACCCACACCTATTCAGTTGTTGAACTTTCAACAAAGATTTCAAGCAGATGGAGCTGGGAAAAAGTGAATCTCACCCCGTATTTCACAGCTTATGAAATTTTATCCTGAGATGGTGCACAGACCCAATGGTAAAAGCTAAAACAGTAAAACATCCGAAAGAGAATGCAGGAAGATATCTTTGTGACTTACAGAAAGGTGAAGACTTCATAGGTCATGGAAAGCAATAACCATTTTAAGAAAAGCTAGATTTAATCAGAGGTAGAATGTAGGAACTCAGATTTCATGAGTTCACTTCTGGTGGTAGGATTTACCAGCTGTGGGCTCTTGGGCAATTTAGCCTTTCTGTGCCTCAGTTTCCTGTCTGCAAAGTGAGCATAATAGTAATGCAATAGTGCAATAATACCTGCCTCATAGGATTGTTGAGAGGATTTATCATATTTGTACAAATAAAGTGCTTTCTGTGGTATCTGCCATGTAGCAAGCACCACATAAATTTCAGTCAGGTGTTTCAGTCAGAAGCTTCTTGAGGTCTTTACCCCAAAAACATGTTCTTCAGACTCTTGACATTACCTGATGTATTTTCTGATTAGCACAGTTTAGTGCTAACTGCAATGAAAGATAGTGGAGATGGGTAAGGAAGGAAGGAAGCACAGATCTCTAGGGACCAAGATTGGATACAAGGACCTACCATGCTCTTTAGCACATGCTGTGGCTTCTACTTATCTGCAAAGCAGAAGTAGACTCACAGACATAGAAGATAAACTTATGGTTACCAAAGAGGAAAGCATGTGAGGGAGAGATAAAATAGGATTTGGGGATTAGCATCCCTGGTGATTCAGATGATAAAGAATCTGTCTGCAATGCAAGAGACCTGGGTTAGGTTCCTGGGTCAGGAAGATCCCCTGGAGAAGGAAACAGCAACTCACTCCAGTATTCTTGCCTGGAGAATTCCATGGACAAAGGAGACTGGCAGGCTACAATCCATGGGATCACAAAGAGGTGTCAGCTACTGACCTGAGCATTATTATTGAGGGAGTATTGAATATCATATAAATCACAGATCATAATTCCATCTATTTTACTGGGTTAAAAAGGATGTGTTTGCTCAGACTCTGGGAAATAGTAAGGACAAGGAAGCCTGGGGTGCTGCAATCCGTGGGGTCACAAGTAGTTGGACATGACTTAGCAACTGAACAATAACAAAAATGGTGGTGCTTCCACCCACCCTATGATCCTATGTTCTTGGTGAGGAAGCTCAGGAAAGCGGTATTTTCCTAACTATGGTATCTGTACTATGTGTTTTAGGACTATTTGCTTAAATAGGACCCCTTTTTTCATTGCAAGTTTCATAATAAGCTATTGCCTTTTAATTGCAGATGACATCACTCAAGTTACCTCTGATTATGAAACCAATAACAACAGTGATAGCAGTGATATTGTACAGAATGAAGATGAGACTGAGGGCCCCAGAGAGGCTCTGCGGAAGACGTCATCTTGCAGCACCTATGCTCCGGAGACCATGATGTTCCTGGTAGATGCCCATCACTTATCTCATTCATTGACTTGAAAAGTTGGTTTCTGTGACAGGAATTGACTTAGAAATAGATCCCTGAATCATATCTTACTTGGGTTACATGTATCTTGTAGCCCTTCCTATATTTATCTGTATTATTTTTCTCTATCTAAGTCTTATTGGTCTGAAAATTCTATTGTGGCTTCCCAGGTGGCGCTAGTAGTAAAGAACCTACTTCCCAATGCAGGAGACATTAAGAGACGTGGGTTTGACCCTTGGGTAGGAAAGATGTCCTGGAGGAGGAAATGGCAATCCACTCCAGTATTCTTGCCTAGAGAATCCTGTGGACAGAGGAGCCTGGCGGGCTAGAGCCCATAGGGTCAGTTCTATTAAAAAACTTAAGTATTCATCTCCACAACTGATTACAGTATTTCTTAACCCAATCTAAAAATGTAAATATGCCTAGGAGAATTAATTGTTTCAATCAGGAAGATAATATTGTGTAAATATCAATCAATCAAAATAAAATCTATTCATTACCTTAGGACTTTTGTTGGCTTTTTCTAGCACCTCCTTGATTTAGAAAGTGAGCCAATGTTTATACACTTGCTCCCTTAAAATATTTTTTAGTGATGACTTATCCCATGTATTTAAAGAGCTTGATTACAGTATTTCTTAACCCAATCTAAAAATGTAAATATGCCTAGGAGAATTAATTGTTTCAATCAGGAAGATAATATTGTGTAAATATCAATCAATCAAAATAAAATCTATTCATTACCTTAGGACTTTTGTTGGCTTTTTCTAGCACCTCCTTGATTTAGAAAGTGAACCAATGTTTATACACTTGCTCCCTTAAAATATTTTTTAGTGATGACTTATCCCATGTATTTAAAGAGCTCCACTTAAAGAGGAAGGAAGCATACATTTGAGTCTGGTTCATTTGGGAGAGGCAATAAATAGCAGAAAATGACTGCAATGAGATTTTCCATTGCTGCTTTTATCGTTTCTCTTTTACCTAATTTACCATTTATACTTTTATTTTTTATTTAGTTTTTAATTGGAGGGTAATTGTTTTACGATGTTGTATTGGTTTTTACCATGCAACAATACAAAGCATAGCTATACATATGTGTGCTAAGTTGCTTCAGTCATGTCCAAAAATTTGTGACCCCTATGAACAGTAGCTTGCCAGGCTCTATCTGTCCATGGGATTCTCCAGGTAACAATACTGGAGTGGGTTGCCATTTCCTTCTCCAGGGGATCTTCCCAACCCAGGGTTCAAAAATGTAAGATGCATCTCTTACATCTCCTGCATTGGCAGGCATGTTCTTTACCAGTAGCGCCACCTGGCTCTTCCCTAACTATATACATATATATATATATATATATATATATATATATATATA
>SJYC01041489.1:0-29252 GCA_006408675.1 Madoqua kirkii | reverse complement strand
CTGGATTTTTTTCATTGGCTGTGACTTCGGTTTATGTCTCTGCCTTTAAAAATAGATTATATAGAGGGCTAGGCCATAGAAATCTTCAATATCTATTTGATCTGTTGTTTCCAGTAAGGGTTTCAATAGGCAATACATTAATATGGTTGATAGAATGTATACTTTTTCCCCTTTTTTCTCTTTATGTATAATATACATCAAGGGATATTTTGTAAGACCTTGTCTTTTTCTTTTACAGGTATCATACAGACTTTTTGAAGACATGGGCCTCTTTGAAGCTTTTAAAATTCCAGTTAGGGAATTCATGAATTATTTTCATGCTTTGGAGACTGGCTACAGGGAAATTCCTTGTAAGTAGGAGAATTAATACTTTTAAAATCCATTAAATTTGCTATGGGTAATGGGATATTAAGAGCTAGCACAGAATTACACATTGTAAGCATCCTATATGGTCACCTGGTTTAGTGATTAGGAGATAATAGTTTATGTTAGAATCCTGGTCCCTTTACAAATCAGCTGTAGGACACCTTGGTCTTAATTAACCTTTTTTTTTTAATATATTATTCTATTTTACAGTACTGTATTGGTTTTGCCATACATTGACATGAATCAGCCACAGGTGTACACGATCTCCCCATGCTGAAGCCCCCTTCCACCTCCCTCTCCCCCATCTCCCCGGATCATCCCGTACACCAGCCCCAAGCATCCTGTATCCTGTAATGCCTCATTTCTTAATCCATAAAATGGATATAATAATAACTACTTCATAGGATTGTTGCAAGGATAAAATGATGTAATAATTGTTAAAGGGTTATAATAGTACCTTGCACATAAGTAGCTCCTATTTAAGTGTATACTAAGTAAATACATGTTAATTTATTGCTCATTTTATAACATACTCCTTTTACTGGGTAGAATTCTCAACCTTTGCTCTAGCATCTGCCAAGTTAACTAACAGTTAAAGTTTTTCAGTATAAGATAAGCCTGGCTGGGAATAGAGGGACAGGAAGATGATGGTCTAATGAATAAAATAGAAAAAGAAAAGACAACGGAAAGTGGTTGCAGAGAAATTATTAGGAGCTTTTTTAAAAATCAAGATAAAATGTGAAGACCAAAGGAGAGAGCCTAACCAAGGGTCCAAGCTTGTGAACTTGGAATATTGCAAGAATAATTCTGTCCTTTGTAATCATGAGGAACTGGAACACAGAAGAGATAGTAAATTTTCAATGTGTAGCATTTCTGTATCATCAGAACATGTAAGTAGCATTGTCCTACATGCTACAGAATATATGAAACTGGAGAAATGGCTATAAATTTAATCAGAAGCGTACAGAAATCACATGGAACTTTAGAAAGGAAAAATAGAAAAAATAGTTAAATACAGTATGTTGACTAGAGTTTGTGTTACTTAATCATGTTTTCAGTTTCTAAATTTGCTTTTATGTACTTTTAACTTTAGAACCCCAGAATTCATGTCTATTTCTAGTAGCAGAGAGCTTAATAAAAGTTGTATGGAGACTAGAATAAGTGTGTTCAGAAGGGGTAGGGTAGAGCATTAACCAAGTGATTCATTATTAAGACAGTGGTTTTGAAAATGCCATTACATGCTATGTTAGGATAAAAATGCACAGTTGATGTGTGATAGGAAAGAGGAATGACTTATTGAATTTACAAGTTGTGTGGTGGAAAAGGAGAATCAAGAATTAAATCTACAAATGAGATTTGTGGGAGAATATGGGACTAAATGCAGACAAAATAAGACGGTGGAGTAGAGAGGGGAATTTAAGAGCTCTGGGCACCGTGGGAAGTTCTGGCGGATGGGGCCATAGAAGTGGAGACAGAGTTATGAAAAAGGGGTAGTTTGAAAGGATCTTAAGATAAGCCTTGCTTTTTTAAATACTGCTTTCCCAGAGCTACCCTGGTTGAATGCCAGGGATTGACCTAAGTGTTAGTGATTTCTCAAAGCTTAAGGAATTACATAAATAAGCTTTTACAAAAAGGAAGCCACTACAAATGTTAAAGAACAGCTAGTCATCAGACTAAATTTACAAATAATATTAATTGATGAGTTAAATTTAAATTAAATTTATAAATAATACTAATATTAAATTTCCATATAATATAATCAGCTATTGCCAAGTTCCACTGAGTTCAAATTTCTTTCAGCTGTTCTCTAGATAGTATTCTATTAACTCATAAAGTTGACCAGTATTTATTTAACTGTAAAAAGTTTGCAGATTCTAAATTTTATTATTACCTATTTATATATTGCAAGCAATCAGATGTTTTTCCTGAAATACCAGGTTCTTCATGTGGAAAAGAATTTGTTATATCTTTGCTTTTTCTGTTAGACATGAAAGGGAATTTATTTACATCTTCTCACAGAAAAGTTTTAACTTAATTCATGATCACTTTTAAATCATAATACCGTGCATGTTATAGGGTTATAAATTTAAACCAAGATAGATATTTATTAAAAGCTGTATTTATCATTATTTAAAATTAACATGTGCAAAAATTTAGCATTTATTCCTAGAGAACTATGTTTCTAATATCTCTGTATAAACCCATAACTAAATTAAAAAAGCCTAAAGGTAACCAAAATAGAGCTGCTGCTGCTAAGTCGCTTCAGTCGTGTCCAAACCTGTGCAGCCCCATAGACTGTAGACCACCAGGCTCCCCCGTCCCTGGGATTCTCCAGGCAAGAACACTGGAGTGGGTTGCCATTTCCTTCTCCAATGCATGAAAGTGAAAAGTGAAAGTAAAGTTGCTCAGTCGGGTCCGACTCTTAGCGACCCCATGGACTGCAGCCCACCAGGCTCCTCTGTCAATGGGATTTTTCAGGCAAGATTAGCCTTAATATGACAATGAGCTAAAATGTTAGAAACTAAAATTTTATTACAGTTTTAATTACACTTTTTAACAATTGCCAAGAGAAGAGGGAAAGTATGAAAGCTTGTACATTTATTCCCAGAACCTTTACTAAAGGACCCGCCTTCCGAAACAGGAGACGTTAAGTGACTGCGGGTCAGATCCCTGGGTTGGGAAGGTCCCCTGGCGGGCTACAGCCCACAGGGTGGCACAGAGTCAGCACAGCCTCTGTCTAGTTCAGTTGGATCAGGCGTGTGTGATGCGCCCACCGAGTTTAAAGGTAGTCACTGAGGCGACATGCAACATGCTAGGAGGGCAGAGCTGTTACACTATTAGCTACCTTCCAAAGGTGGGGGGAAAGTGTTTCAAGTCTCATTTCTATTCTTCAGTACTTTGCTTCACTCACTGGTGAATTGGAGCATAGACAACTTTAAATAGAAAAATCTGTAAATTGAGTTCTAAAAACCTGTAAATTTTATAGGCATCTGCAGCCTTCCATAGCAGGTCATTGCAACCCTGTGCTTGAGGAAAGGAGAAAAAAAGAAAACAGGTCTATTAAGACAGAAGAGAGAGTAGGCAGGTTCTGGGAAAGGGGAAGGTGGGTGATGTTATTAGTATATGCACATGTGTTTATGTGTTGTCCAAGAGGCAGGGTCAGGGAGGTGTTTGCCAGGTGGGTGAGAGAATTATTAAGAGATTTGTCCAAAATGCAGAGATGAAGGAAGAGGATGAGAATAATAATGATAAAATAAGGATAGCTCTGATTTCATTCCTTAGCTCTGTCAGTTGCCTATCAAGGCCAGAAAAAGAACAGTCTTTGAGCATATTTGTCTGTCTTATAGAAACTTCTCAGTCCCCTATGTTGACTGGGGTGCCCTTGCATCTGAGGTGGTCCCCAGAAAATTAATGGCAAGAGCAACAGTGCCACCAGCACGTGGCACAATATTTTCTCATAGTAGGTGAGAGTATGTGTTTAATAAATATCTTAATGACTTCTAAAGGCAGATAAATTTTCCATCCTGCTTAAGTGATAGTAACAGTGTAGTCCTTTTAGAGTTACCCGTGCATAGCTATATCTGTATAAATATATGTAATATGTATTAAAGGAGTTAGTTTGGTTAGCTATTGTTTAGCACTTGTGAACCTATACTCAAAAGCATAAGGAAGATTTTTCCCCCCATATACTCTCATACCTAGTTTTTAAATCAAGATTATGTTAACCTCTAAAAAACAAAACATATATTGAAAAAACTTTTTAAGTTTTATTTTATGTTGGAGTAGAATCAATTAACAATGTTGTGTTAATTTCAGGTGTACAGCAAAGTGATTCTGTTATACATATACATGTATCTACTTAAAATGATTTATAAATTAAGCTAGGTTTAGTTGATCGGTCATGTCTGACTCTTGAGACCCCATAGACTGGAGCCCACTGGGCTCTTCTGTCCATTGAATTCTCTGGGCCAGAATACTGGAGTGAGTTGTCATTTTCTTTTCCAGGGGATCTTCCTGACCCAGGGATCAAACCTGGGTCTCCTGCATTGCAGGCAGATTCTATACCATCTGAGCAAACAGGGAAGCCCAAAAATGGTTATACTTACCTCAAAAAATGTGTTTGACAAGCTTTCTCTTTTTCTCCATTTTCAGCACTAAATTATTTAGTTAGTTTGTTCAGTGAAATGCTGGGCTTCCCAGGTGGCACTAGTGGTAAAGAACCTGCCTGCCAGTGCAGGAGACCTAAGAGACACCAATCCCTGGTCAGGAAGACCCCCTGGAGGAGGGCATGGCAGCCCACTCCAGTACTCTTGCCTGGAGAATTCCATGGGGAAAGGAGCCTGGGGAGCTGCAGTCCATAGGGTCACAAAGAATTGGACACAACTGAATGACTAAGCGTAACCACACACACACACACGTGCACACGCACACGCACACGCACGCACACACACACACACACACACACACACACACAGATAAGCTATAAAGCCTTCTAGACTTGGACCCTGGGATGGGGAACAGGCCAGGAGGCAGTATAACTCAAGAGCTCCAAGTTCACCTGACTTAGTTGTCTATTTTTCATCCCAAAGAGACACAGTCGGTACCCTGATACCGCCTCCACCCACCTTGTAATGCTGGGTACATGCACAGGTTTCTCTGACTTGTAGTAGTAATGGTAGTTACGTCACACAGTAATTTTCCCAGCTTGTCACAAGGGAAGAGTAAAGAACGTAACCCAGAAACTCTCTTCCAACATCGCCCCGGAAACCCTCTGACCAGGTTGCATGTTCTTTGGGGGGTCATCGCTGCCTTCTCCCTCCTCCATGGCTTAGCTTAGCTTTTATTTTAGCTCTTCCATTCTATTCTTACAAATCCAGCACTGATTTTTAAAAGGAAACTGGTAATCTGCACTAACTCATCAGTGTGTCGTAAGAGTAATCATGTATTTTCAGTTCAGTTCCGTACAGTCACTCAGTCGTATATAACTCTCTGCGACCCCATGGACTACAGCACGCCAGGACTCCCTGTTTATCACCAACTCCTGGAGCTTGCTCAAACTCATGCCCATAAAATCGGTGATGCCATCCAACCATTTCATCATGTATTTTAGGCGAATGATATTTACATCAATCACAAGCTTACTATACAGCAGCCACTTTAAAATAGGTCCCCTTCTGCAATTATCAAAATTGTACTCTGAAATAGGCACTGTTATTGTCTCCATGTTTTTAAGATAAGGAAATGGAACAATGTTTTAAGTGACTCAGTAATACAGGTAATAAATATCAGAGCAGAGATAAAATCAGGTATGTCCTAGACCCTGGGACTTCTAGCACGATCAACTTTGTACACTGGCACAGACATAAATTTAAAATGTAATTGTCTTAAGTCATTTGGGATAGTCCATACATGGAGAGAGAGACCCCAGTTTGAATAAAAGTGTTCTTTGGAGACTAGGTAATATCAGTGTTCACCTTTGGCAGTGATACAGTGAACAAAGTTTGCTGTTTACCACTCCAGAACTTAGGAGGTCTGCTTCTCAAAGCTCTTCTGAAAACATCCTCTCAAGATCTCCCTCAACCCTTGTTTTCTGGAGTGTTTACCCAAGATTTACCCATGTGTCTTCACTTAAAGTTGCTAGAAATGTAGGAAAACACACACCATCTTCCTACGTGCTCCTGTCTGCCGCCAGCAACACAGATGTCCTAATTTCTGTTTTCTTCCCTGATCAGAGAACAGGTGTTGCTCTCAACTTTTCATTATTATTCTGCTGGTTCTCTTCTGTTTCTGCTTCTCTTCTTCTGTGAAGTGCTATCAGAGATGCCCTCTATTACCTTGGAGAAGGAAATCATATCATGGTTGGTCATTAGGAACAAAATGTATGAAGTTAGCATACTTAGAATAAAGCATACCAAATCAGTGAAGTATTCTGAAGGGCCAGATAAGAGAAAAACGTGGAGAAAATGGGCTGAGAAAGAAGGTGAGCCAGGAACACAGTGGGCCTGTGGTCATGGTTCCATAGAAGCTAGACCACACGTGTAGAAATAGAACCCTGTGCTGATGATAGGGTCATTTTAACTGCGGGGTTTGGTTGCCCTGTAGATTTATACGCTTCGGGATGGCTCAAGCCTTATGTTATTATACAAAGAGGTTTTAATTTTTTATCTTTCTGTATTTCCTGGAACTTTATTCCCAAACCAGAGTTTCCAGATCAGAGAACATTGTCGATTTTGGTTTTGATTTGCTTTGTGGATTTTATCTATTAATACATATTTAAAATGTTACTCATTTTCTTACAGTGTTTTAAGTTGGATACAGAACAATAACACTATTTTCAATTCACAGGTTATATTTGAGTGCTATTTATTAGAAATAAAACACTGGGTAGTTTGGACCATTGGTCTGAGCTAGGTTAAGTGTATCATGGGTCTTTTGTTCTAGTCCTCTGTAGTTTTACACAGGAACATGGGCATAAGGACAAGAGTAAACATTGCAGGGGATTCGCACAGTGAGTTTATATATGTTGGGTTATTTAGTGAAATTTATTTATGTTAGGTAGATGCTGGGCACAGATTTTGTTCATTTAAGACATCTGCATATGTCATAAATGTTGTAAGTTTTTTTTTTCCTTTTTACTATGAATATTATAGAGAAATGGAAGAGGAATCACAGAGTATTTGTCCTAGAATGTTTGGCTGACTTTCACTCAGGTTATTTAAAATGTGAGGACTAAACCCTTTGTCCAGTAGGTGGCACTCTTAGCCCTCGGACCCCAGAGTTCACAGATGCATGTCTGTTCCTTTGCATTGGTTACAGACCACAACAGAATCCATGCCCGGATGTCTTACATGCCGTTTGGTATCTCACGACACAACCTATTCCAGGCCTCTCCACTGTGATGAATGAACACGGATCAGCAAGCGATTCAGGTACATGTTAAGTTCTCTGTGCTCCCTTGTAAACGATGGGAATGGAAGAGTGGCTTTTTAAATAAAGAAGTGAATGTAACTGACATCAGTTTACTACTTTCCTCAAAGCTATATTATTTTCATTGTCTGTTCTCAGATTCTGACAGTGGATTTACACATGGCCATATGGGATATGTATTCTCAAAAATGTATAGCGTGCCTGATGATAAGTACGGATGTCTGTCTGGAAACATCCCTGCCTTGGAGCTGATGGCCTTGTACGTGGCTGCAGCCATGCATGACTATGATCACCCGGGGAGGACCAATGCGTTCCTGGTGGCAACGAGCGCCCCGCAGGTAAACCTCTCGATTTTGACCAGGGAAAGTAATTCAATTTTGAGATTTCTCTGAAGAACATTAATTTTATAAATTTGGCTTATAGCAGGCACCAAGCGAATACGAATGAAACTATTTTTAGACCTGAGATAAAATTCTTAAAGACCATGCTCATTTTGAAAAGATATGATGGTTTGTTCTAAGTTATTAATGATGGGTCTACATTTATCAACTATGGAGATCGTTCGCAGTTTTCTTCTGAGGAAGAAAAACTGCCTGAATTCATGCTAATAAATTTCCTCAACAAAGAATATCTGACCCATACAAAAGTTTTCTTTCTGAAAAAATTGGAGAACCAAATCTTTTTCGGTTCTTTAAGAATTAGAGACTTCTTTGGATGTAAATCCAGTTCTTTTGAGATATATTATAACATATCATTTTTATGGCATTTTTATTGATTAGGGAGAATTAAAGATTGGTTTATTTTATTTGAGGTAAAATTTTTACCTGAACATAGTTTTCTCAAAACAGTAACTTTAAAGAAGTTCCTTTGGTCACGTGCTTAAATTTCAGTCAAATATCAATCACTGAGTATTTAGGAATCTCCATCTATACGATTAAACTTTGATTTAATCAGACGGATGGACCCATGTTACTAAAGATCCCATGATCTTATTTTTCTTTCTAGTATTTTTATTGATTAGGGAGAATTAAAGATTGGTTTATTTTATTTGAGGTAAAATTTTTACCTGAACATAGTTTTCTCAAAACAGTAACTTTAAAGAAGTTCCTTTGGTCACGTGCTTAAATTTCAGTCAAATATCAATCACTGAGTATTTAGGAATCTCCATCTATATGATTAAACTTTGATTTAATCAGACGGATGGACCCATGTTACTAAAGATCCCATGATCTTATTTTTCTTTCTAGAAGCTCTAGAGACTAGTCTGATCCATTACTCTTTTTTGTCATGTTTGCTTTTTGTCTTTTACTCTATTCTCATCTATTTTTATCTGTTTCCACGCTCTCTCTTATAGACTAGCCTAGAGCTTTCCTTTCAGTTTAGTTCAGCTGCTCAGTCGGGTCCACCTCTTTGCGACCCCATGAATCGCAGCACGCCAGGCCTCCCTGTCCATCACCAACTCCAGTCCTTTAGTTAATTAAAATTAATTTCCTTTAAGTAATTTTCCTTTCATCTGTATACAGTACAAATATCCTGATTTTTTTCTGACTACTTAGATTTCTTTGACTGTTTCCTCCACGCACTATATATTTTCCCTAAATATAAGCAAATCCTTTGGCCAGCACATTTTGCCATTCAGTTTTCCCACATGTCCATGTATTTTCATTTACCTCAATATTAATTTTAATGTTCTTGGTCTTTCCTTTTTGTCCTTATACCTTTTTTTCCCTTCCATCATCAATCTGCCACACTAGACTTCAGGCATTTTTTTAGGCAACTTTCTTTTGCTTCACAGCTTCCCTCAGCATTATTCGAACAAGTAGATATTTACTATACACTTTCAATTACTAGACAGAGTGTGATATTTCCTATGACTGTGAGGTAAGAATAGTTTCAATTATGGGCTTCTCCGGAGAAGGCAACGGCACCCCACTCCAGGACTCTTGCCTGGAAACTCCCGTGGGCAGAGGGGCCTGGTGGACTGCAGTCCATGGGGTCGCGAAGAGTCAGACACAACTGAAACGACTTAGCAATGGGCTTCTCAGGGATATCATCCCTCTTTATTGGTTACATGTGTTTATTTAAAAGGAAGTCATTCTTATGTTAGATATAGGAGATAACTGAGTTACCTCTTAGGCATATTAATATATTTGCATATTTTTATGGTTAAACTCCTATGTCTTGCAAAAAGAAGAGTAATCTGAAATAAGCTAAGTCTACGCCCTTCAGTTACAAGAATTTGAAATAAAATTTCAAGGAAATGAACTTTATCTTACCAAAAAAAGAAAAAATAACCAAGAAAAGTAAACAATCAATGTACAGTAATAAGTAATTCTTAATAACCAGCTATATTCTCATTTATTTTTGTTTCTAATTTAAAAAGCTGAACTCTTGACTCTCGTCTTTGCCTAGGCGGTGCTCTACAATGATCGCTCAGTCTTGGAGAATCATCATGCAGCTGCTGCGTGGAACCTTTTCATGTCCCGCCAGAATATAACTTCTTAGTTAATCTTGACCATGTGGAGTTTAAACATTTCCGTTTCCTTGTCATTGAAGCAATTCTGGCCACTGACCTGAAGAAACACTTCGACTTTGTTGCCAAATTTAACGCCAAGGTAACTAGAGTTGTATCAGTCCTCAATTTCTGGCCACATTGAAAGATGTCATGGAATGAGAGTGTTAAAACTCATTGCTGCCACCTCACAGATGTCAAATGTGAAAATGAAATGCAATGCAGTGTTAAACCAGAAGCAGTTATTTAGGCGTTGGTCCCAACCTGGAAACCGAATATATTGAGGTCCCGTCAGTATATATCATACCTTGTACTGAGAAGAATAGTACAATTCCATCATTATGATTTTGTTTTAGTTTTTTGTTCTCATCTCTGTGGAATACTAAGACCTCATAGTAGTAAAGGTCAAAAACCTGAAGCAGAATTTAATACATCAAACATAATAAATGCCCAAAAAGTAACTCAAGAAAATTTCTTATTATTTGTAGCTACAGTATTTTAATAGTAATTTATAACACATGCTAGTATTAAATAGCATTTATTTTTAATTCCATAATTATCCATCATCTGTTATTATTTTTTTAGGTGAGCTATTTCACTGCTAATTTATGCAAGCCAAATAACATGATTTGAAACAGCTGAAATGTTTCTCATTACTTGGTATTCCTCTCTGCACATGGTAGACAGACTGGAATACAGAGTAACAAGATGATCAGTTTTCTGTAATTTATTTTCCTGTTCCACTTGTGCATTCACTTAAACTCTGTTCTTCAAACAGGTGAATGATGAAGTTGGAATAGATTGGACCAATGAAAATGATCGTCTACTGGTTTGTCAAATGTGTATAAAGTTGGCTGATATCAATGGGCCAGCTAAGAGTAAAGAGCTCCATCTTCAGTGGACAGAGGGTATTGTCAATGAATTTTATGAACAGGTAACTAATTTAACTATTTTTCTTAATCCATATTGAGGCTGCTTATAGATTTCCTAAAGCAGGAGTCCCCAACCTATTGGGCCCAGGGACTGGTTTCATGGAAGACCATTTTTCCATGGACGGGGTAGGGGGTTGATTTCAAGATGATTCAAGAACATTACATTTATCATGCACTTTATTTCTATTATTATTTCATCTGCCCCACCTCAGATTATCAGGCATTTGATCCTGGAGGTTGGAGACTCCTGCTCTAAAGCTTCCAAAGGCTGTAAAAGTGTGATTATTTATTTTATATTCATGATACCATGAGAAAAGGCACTGGCCAATTTTAATCAGAGGTTTAAAAAATGGCAAAAATTGAACTAAACTATAAACATAAAACTCTTAAAGTTATTAAGTATTTTGATGGAAAAAAGGTGTTAAGATAATGGAATGACCTCAGAAAATATTAGGAATCCCATTGAAATACTCATCAAGTTTATCATAATAGAAGCTAGGTTTAAATTTAAATGGATGAATGTATATCAAGTTAAGTTCATTTACTTTTCTAATAGTTTATAACAACAGCACATTAAAAGCTAATAAAAATAGCATTTTATTTGACTCATTACCACCAGAACATGAAGGGATTTTCCCCACATGACCTTACCCCAACCTTGAAACCTTGTGTTTGGTGCTATAAATGTCTCTCATAAGAGGAATCTCGGGTAGTGGAGATGGGTAAATGACAGGCATCAGTAGTGACCTAAAAGGCCAGGAAAGAAGTATAAATATGTACCCTAAAGAAAAACAGAAGTAATAACTCTCTTTAGATACTTAAAAGACTGACATGCAAGTTTAGGATTAGGTTTATCATGATGTTTTACAGCTTAAAGAAGATAAATTATATAAGATACCACAGGATTTGCTTTATTAAAAAAAAAAAAAAAACAACCAGAAATCTCCCCTAAAAATAGACATGACTATAGCCAGTCTATAGAAGTTGTAAGGAGACAGATTTTAGGTCAATGTCAAAAAGAAATTTGTATTCCCAAATTCATCCAGAAATAAGATGAGGCCCCTTGGTAAGTAATAAATCACCTTTCACCAGACATATTTAAAGAAAGAATTTTTTGAGTATTATAGATAGGACTCATAAAAAAGTTTATACTTTCTAGAAAATATTGTGTTTTCTTGGAACTAACTGATACTCAGTCCTGAAATATTGACAATAGATAAAATGTAAAGAAAAGCAACTTGTGATAATTCCACTACATATACAGGTATTTTGGTATAATGTTGTTAGGTAATTTCGGGCTTTCAATCTAATTTTTTCTTTAGAAAGATGAATTCGTTCAAAATAAAAACACTTATACCGTAGTACTATTAAACATAGAAAAATAAGAATATCAGAAGATATATAATCACAGAAGACATAATTCAACCCAAAGCTGGGATAAAGTACCAACTTTAATTAAGGAATAAGTTATTTTAAACTTTCTAGCAAACAAGACCAAAAAAGGCAAACATAATGGATTATCCAATGGATATTCATGTCCAGCATTGCCTTTTAAGATTTATTTATATTCTAACTTACACTCTGATATAAGGAACAGTGACTTGTGTAATGGCAGAGATCATCTACTGATACATAAATCATTTCTGGTAGTTCCCCTGATCGAAAACCAAACCCTCAAGATTACCAAAGGATAAATAGCAACAAAGCAGTCCTAGAGGAATCTTAGTAATTTGGGTAAAATCTTTTAGCAGTCAAGTACAGAGAGAGTTCACACATCAATGCCCAGATTCCATCAATGCCCAGATTCTTGCATATTTGCACATTTTAGATGCCAAGGGAATGGTGACTTAATTTATATTTTACCCTTTCCTTGTCGTTTGCCTTTCTAGTTAACCGTGTTGCTACATTCCTGTTTCTAGGGTGATGAAGAGGCCAGCCTTGGGTTACCAATAAGCCCCTTCATGGACCGTTCTGCTCCTCAGTTGGCCAACCTTCAGGAATCCTTCATCTCACACATCGTGGGTCCTCTGTGCAACTCCTACGATTCAGCAGGACTAATGCCAGGGAAATGGGTGGAAGACGGTGATGAGTCAGGAGACACGGATGACCCAGAAGAGGAGGAGGAAGCACCAAATGAAGAGGAAACCTGTGAAAATAATGAATCTCCAAGTAAGTCATAAACTCTTTCTGGAGTATGTTTCTCCTAGGATTGTTTTCTTACATAGGTTCTGATAAAATTGATGCTTCTCACCTAGTTAAGTCCACACATCATCTACTGAATTGATTATGGATACTCCTTGCTTCCCAAATATCATCATCATAATAGAAATTACAGATTATGGAATCTATTATAATATCATGTTCGTACAAGGGTATGTTCTCTGTCATGAATTTAAAAAAAGTAAGTACTCAAAGTCTATTTTTCAGAGCGTTTAGCAGTGAAAGGAATCTCAGGTACCATCTAGACCAACAGAGGCTTTTACTGGCTTGGTTGGGGAGAGATGCTCAAGTGGTAAGAGGTAGTAATCACCCACTCATCAAATGTCTATTAAGCACCTACTCTGTGCCAGGCATCTTTCCAGGTATTAAAAATAGAACCATGAACAAATCAGACAAAAAAAAAAATCAGTCCTTGCCTTTCTTGACTTGTATTTCCAATGGGGTCAGCAGACACTAGGGAAGACTAATCAGTAAGTCTGTATGTTAGATGCTGATAAATGCTAGAGTTAAAGAGGATACGAAATATTGCACAGAAAGATTAAAATCATAGACAAGATTGCCATGGAAGGTCTAAATAAGAAAGGTATTAAAAAATAAAAAACTTTGAAAGAAGCAAGGGAGTGACCCATGGAAATAGTTTTGGACAAAGCATTTCAAGGAGAGAGGAAAGCCAGCCATATAAGGTTCTGCTGTGGACATTGGCTGGGTGTTCAGGAAGCACCAGGAGGGCTGAGAGGCTGGAGCAGAGGAAGTGGGTGGGGAGCAGCAGGGGGTGACAGTGGGGACCTAGGTGATAGAGGGTTAGAAGGTAGGGTTCTGCAGAATGGAGTTTGGCTTTTTCTCTGAGTAAGAGGGGAAGCCATCAGAGGTTTTGAACAGAAAATTTAGTTGATTCAATGTTTTAACTGGATTGCTTCAACTATCGCATGGAAAATCTTATGGAGTTTGGGGTGAGCAAGGGTGTAAGCAGGGCAGTGTGTTAAGAGGCTCTTGAAATCATCCAAGTGAGAGATGACTAAGGCGTTGGGCGGGGACAGTGAGAGTAGCAACAGTGAGAATGGTCCCATCTGCTCATCGATTTTGCGGTGTATCGTACAGCCATTCCAATCTCTTCATCTCTTGAAATATTCTCTGCTGTTACTCATGCCATAGGGACAAAGATAATTAGGAAAACCAGTAACCTTTCTAGTGACATTGCACAAATACTGTTCATGGAAATATAATATGTAGTTTCCACCTACCTTCATCAAACATGATCGTACTGTTGGTAGTTTTCAAAGCCTTTCCCCAAAAATATTATCAGTGAAAGACACCTTGATCATTTGTTCCTGTCAGGAAAATGCATCACATAGTTCATTTTGGCCATCTAGTAGAGAGAAGGCAATGGCACCCCACTCCAGTACTCTTGCCTGGAAAATCCCATGGACAGAGGAGCCTGGCAGGCTGTGGTCCATGGGGTCGCTAAGAGTCAGACATGGCTGAGTGACTTCCCTTTCACTTTTCACTTTCATGCATTGGAGAAGGAAATGGCAACCCACTCCAGTGTTCTTGCCTGGAGAATCCCAGGGACGGGAGCCTGGTGGGCTGCCGTCTATGGGGTCACATGGAGTTAGACACGACTGAAGTGACTTAGCAGCAGCAGCAGCAGTAGAGAGAAAGTATAATAAAGTATATTAACCTGTTTCACTCTCATGTAAGTGCCCTGTTGTAAGCTCACATAAGCAGAGAAAAAGAACTCATTATTAACCATAGGCTGGGTAGAGAGGGGCAATTTTGGTTTTGGGTCAGATTTTTGCTTAAGTTCTTACCCATATATTAATGTTGATAACAGAATGAGAGGAAAACCAGATGTTGTTTTTCTTCAGTATTCTATTCTCAAGTTTATTTTATTCCTCTGATGCTTATATAAAGATTTCTATTAAAACTTCTGTGCTGACCTTGGCATTCAGAGTTAGGAGCTAAGATAGGATTCATGGATTATTTATTCATTTTCTCATTTAATAAACATGCATGATTTTTTTATTTTCATTCAGAGAGCCAGGTAATTTGCTGTCTGACTAAGGGCTGGGCAGTTTTTCCACTGAATGTTATTGGAAAGTATGGTCAGCTTAACTACTGGAAAAGCTTTGTTCCCATGGGCCCTACCTATATTGCTATTTGAACACAAATACATCAAAACAACGCACACATAATCTATGCATCAAGAATTAAAGAACGTAGGTTAGGAAATTCAACAGGCTCAACCCGTCAACATTGGCTTTAGCAGCAAATGCTAAATATCCATTTTGTCTCTGTTCTGTAGAGTTGGGTAGCCATACTGACTCCCAGATTCTGATGTGTTACTTTCCTGATATTCCCTTTTTAAATCATGCTCACTAAAGCAGGAATAAGAATTCTGTGGATTCTGTTTACTAATGGCTTCTAAACATCAACCGGTAACCTTACATTAAAAATTAAGACATCATCAACAATGATTTAATAACCATAGCTTTTGAAAAATTACCTTTGAAGTTTCCCATTATAGCCAAGAAAATGATAAATATTGAGCAGCATTAGTGTTTAGTAAAATTTGGCCACAAGGAATTCTAGAATGGAATTAGTGACCACCCAGTTCAGCTGCCTCATTTACATAACTGTACATTGAGTCTCAGGAGTTTAACAGACATCTCAAGGTGTAGATGGTTTCTGCAGAATCAGAATGGAAACTCAGGTTTCCTCAGTTTTAACTCTATTATTACTGACTCTTAGTAATTTTAATTTCAGGATTCATAATGACTGAGATGGTTTATTTGATTTATCCTAAAATTTAGATTTCAGAAAAAAATGTAAATTGAATATGCATTGATAATTTCAGCAATCTGTCTAACTTGTAATCTCTCAGGAAATACAGAATAAAATGTTTCAATATGGTATCCTAGGGAAAGAAGGCTTTTTTTCCCTACATCATAATTAAATCTGAAAGATTCCTACAGTGAACTAAGAGGTTTCTAATGAAGTACTAAGCTGCATTTAGAATTTGAGCAATGAAAGGACCTTTGTTCTCATTTCAAAAGGTTCCAGTGCTGAACAATTTGGCTCCCAACACAGGCATATTTTAGACCACCTGTGGACTCTAATCTACGCAAATTTATTTGGTACAAACTCCCTTCTACGTCACCTTATTCAGTTTAATTCCAGAGAGGTTTATTACTAAGGTTGAGCAGCCTTAATAAGACAACGTCTGCTCTCATGGGGGCTGCCCTGAAAGGAAAAAGAGAAAAAATGAGCTTTTGTTAGCTTCTTCCCTGTGAATTCACTGCCATGAGTGTGTATAACTTTCAGATGGAATAATCACCTTGAGCAGTAGAGTATGTCCTACGTCTGATTCAAGTCCATCCTTCAGCCAGTGATTCACCTATAAATGTCTTGACTCAAAGGATTAGGTTAAAAAGTATGTTAACATGTAAAGATTCTCAACAGTAATGTTATGCCCAAGTTGCAAAATCTCCCAATGAGCACCAGGGAGCCGATATCCGATGCAAAAGCAAGAGAGTTTTTATTACCAAGCTCGAGCTGGGGCTCCCACCATTACCGACGCAGTCCCTATAGGGAGAAGCCCTGAGCTCTGGGTTACATTGCTTATACAGGGTATTCTCGTGCCAGAAATTTGGAAAACGGGAGTTTCCAGGTTGGGAGATGTCTAGCTGGTTATCTTCTGTGGAAGAGTTAGGTGTTGGGTTCTGATTGGTTCCCATTTCCCCGGGCTGGCCACGGGTTCTGATTGGTCCGTGGGTAGTGGGGTGGGGTTAAGGGATTTCTAAAGGCTCTTTTCCTGGAACCTTACAAAATGGAGTAGCTTAGATTCTTCAGTAACTGATTTGAACTTCAATAAAACAAATGTAGAAATAGACAAGGAGATAACTTTGGTAGAAGAGTAATTTTCAAGCTTTGCTCTTAAAATTAAATAGATGCATATATTTTATTGGCTTCCATAGAAAGAATTCAGATTGTTTTCAATTTTAGTTTGTTTATTTCCCTTGTTGAGAATCTTATAACTGAAGAAAGTGATATTATACTCCATGCAGTCTGCCTGTACACCTGCCTGTCACTTACCTGGAATGCTTACTCACCCAGATCACCCAGTATAAATATACTCATTCTCATAATTTACACATCCTTTGGGAAAAGGCTTATCTATTCCCTCACAGGTTGGGTACCTGATGTTACCATATTTTGATGTGTCAGAGAGAAATTGTGCTGCATATTCTTAAAAATGACAAGGAAGACTTTCCTCAAGACTCATAATAGGAAAGAGACATCAGACTCAGCTGATTAAAACAAAGGCAGGAGAATTTCTACACACTGGGATGAGCTGGTGATAAAAGTACTAGAGGACCTTAGAGGGGAGTTGGTCAATGTGATTAGGCCACTTGAGTTTGTTAATTGATTCTTATTGAAGTTAGGCTCCTTCCCTCTCATGGAGATGTGAGGGAAGGGACCCTGTCTTCCAGAATAATTGCATTTCAAAGGATTGACTCTCAGGTCCTTGAGAAAAATGTTTCTGGGTTGTCAAACTAGTGAGGCTGGGAGATTTATCTACACTATGTAGGAGCAGAGCAAGAAATTGCAATTACATGTTTTATAAAGTAGATGCTTTAAAGAAAAAGAGATCAGGGTCCTAGAGTCTGGAAGAAACCTGTCTAAAGTTTAATGAACATGAGAGAAATATTAAGGCTCTCTTGATCACTATGCTGCTGCTGCTGCAAAGTCGCGTCAGTCGTGTCCGACTCTGTGCGACCCCATAGACGGCAGCCCACCAGGCTCCCCCGTCCCTGGGGTTCTCCAGGCAAGAACACCGGAGTGGGCTGCCATTTCCTTCTCCAATGCAGGAAAGTGTAAAGTGAAAGTGAAGTCACTCAGTCGTGACTGACTCTTAGCCACCGCATGGACTGCAGCCTACCGGGCTTCTCCGTCCATGGGATTCTCCAGGCAAGAGTACTAGAGTGGGGTGCCATTGCCTTCTCCCTTGATCAGTATCAGTCTATCATAAAACATAGCATGTGTATTTCAGTTTTGGTCTTCTGGGCCCTCTCTCCTATAGATGGTAAGCTCCTTTAAGGTAAACTTTGAGACTCATTGGTTTTTGTTTCAATAGCATCCAGAAAACTGCCGTATCCTTTCCTGTATGTTGTGCTCAGTTGCTAAGTCATGTTCTACTCTTTGCAACCCCCGTGGACCGTAGCCCACCAGCCTCCTCTGTCCATGGGGTTTCCCAGGCAAGAATACTAGAGTGGGTTGCCATTTCCTTCTCCAGGGGATCTTCCTGACTCAGAGATCAAACTGACATCTCCTGCATTGCAAGTGGAGTCTTTACCACTGAGCCACTAGGGAAGCCCTGCTTGTCAGTTAATAGGTGGTAAATATAAGCTTATTCATATGATGAATAATATAATTAATATAGAAAATATTTTTTAATTCTTGCTTATGACTACCTGTATCCATTCCCCCTGTCATTCATTCAACTAATTTCCTTATGTGTCTCTATGGCTGAAAAGCAACTTAATTTAATATCCTTTTTCTGAACTGTTTTTGAAATTGATCTTAACATTTTATAAGGTACAAGAAAAAATTTATAATAAAATTGAAGGATTCATCAGCATTTCCACAAAAATTTTGGTTGATGGCATATCTCATAGCCATCAGCTTTGTTTGCTGTTACTATTTGTTTCTTTTTCCTTCCAGATTATACACGGTAAATCATTAGTGTTTCATTAAGTACCCTCAAATTGCCTTGCAGATCATCCTGGTAACTTGTATTGTTAACTTTTTAATATAGCCTCAAATCAGAATTTCCTGCGAACCACTTTTTCTTACCTTTATTATGTTTATCATTTTATTATGTCAACACTTTACCATTTACTTGGTACTGTGGAACAGAAACTAGAAAGAACATAATTCACTTAGTAAAACGTCTGTCCATGGAGAAGTTTACAGTCCAACATGAGACTCTTTGCCTAACTTCCAAATTCTCAGCCTGTGTCTAAAATGATCACTCAAACGAAGGCACATTGTAACCTGGTTGCTTAGACAAGAACAGCTGCCTGCTTACCCTCTCTGCTTGGAGATTTGCCAGTCCCTGCATGTTCAACATATTCCTCAAATCTGCTTCTCACCTACTGTCTCCTTTCTCAGTTCATCTTGTCACTCTCCTGTTCAGATCAGAAAGCCCAGGGTTGTCTATGATTCCTCCCTTTCTTCCTCACAGTTGCCAAGCCTGTTAACTATACCTCACAAATGTATCTCACATTTAGTCATACAACTTCATTTCCATTATCCCCATCCTAGTCCAAGCCACCATCATCATGAAGCATCCTCCCAGCTAGGTCATTTCCCTCTCTTTCTGCCATGCTTCAAAGACTTTGTACAACTCATATAATTGCCCCTATTTGCCTACTCTCTATCTTACTACTGGAATCAAAGCTTGCTGTTTAAGAGTTCAAAATTAATCTTTTTAGTCCACAGGAACCATAACAGTACTATCAAAAATATCTTTTAAAAAAACTTTTATGAGTTGAACTGGTTGACAAAGCAAAGAACGATGTAACAAGAAATTATCCCAATAATCTAGGTGGAAATCTTGAGAGCCTGAATGGAGTGGGAGTAATAATTCCAAGATACAAATAGAACCTTGTATTAGATATTACCAGATGTCAAATACTGTTCAAAGTACATCTCAAGGATACAGTAATGCTTCTTGCCATCTTCCTCTTATTTCCCCACTCTCAAAAATGATTATTATGATATACACATCAAGTGTGTACATATCATTTGGTACTTAACTCCTATGAATAAGATGGGAAAACTGCCATGTACTTTACACACAAATAAGCAGTCTAATTTGGTGCTTTCTCAGGAAAGAAAATTTTCAAAAGGAGGAAAGTCTACTGTCAAATTACTCAGCACCTCCTGCAGAACCACAAGATGTGGAAGAAAGTCATTGAGGAGGAACAGCGGTTGGCGGGCATAGAGGACCAGTCCCCCCAGCAGCATCCCTCAGAACAGATCCAGGCCATCAGGGAAGAAGACGAAGAAAAGGGGAAGCAGAAAGGAGAGGAGACCCCAGCCCCAAAGCCAAACCAGTGACAATGGATAGAATGAGCTATGTTTCCAAACAGAGTTACTTGTCACACAGACTCTTTTCAAGCCAGCACAATACTTAGACACAACACTGTAGAAATACAAGAAGATGGGCAAATGGCTGCGGCATTTTGGGATTCTTCGCATTTTATGTGCTTTTTTTACAGTGAGGTACATGATTTAAAAAACTCTCACTCAGAGAAGCTTTCACATTGTAACACCAGCTTCTAAGGATTTTTTTTTTAAAGGAAGAAGTATATATGTGTGTGTGTGTATATAAGCTCTCACATAGATCCATGTAAAACATATTCACAGACACACATGCAAACACAGAGACACACTGAAAGCTGGGATTCCTGGCCCCACAATTTAGTAACATTCATATTAAGATATATAGTGGTCACTGTGATATAATAGATCATAAAGGCAAAAAAAATGAAGGAAAACAAATCACAAAGGAGATGGTGCGGCTTAGCCCAGAAGCAGTACAGCAAATGAAGTTATGACTAAGGAGCGCTTGCTCTTAGTCCTGAGGGATGGAAGTTCCAGAGCATTGTTTGAATTCTGATACATCCTGCCAACGTTGTATGCGTGTGAGTGAGAGAGAGAGAGGAGTGATGCTCAGGTGTATGTGCGTCCGTGTGCACCTAAGGAGAGAATTGGCTTTGGTTGTTCACAGCAAGGCGGCAGCAGACGACGCAGCACAGGTGGCCAAACAGGCTGAAGTGCTCTCTGGAGTGTCTCCGCCTCTATCCGGCTTTAGTAGCAGCCCCTCCGCAGACGGAGGGGGTTAGCAGGATGAGGGGTCCGGTTCTCCTGCTGTCCCCAGCCTTAAGCCCGGAAGACTGAGGCATTTTCCAGTCTAGTCGCTGAATGAATGTACAGGAGCTGTCTGTGAGTATGTCTGTCATTCACCTAAGATCAATTCACCGTGGAAGGGGATGGCATTCTTTAAACAGAAACACCTCAGAAGGAGCTGGAGTCAGGTATTTCCACCAGGTGAGAATGCTAAGAGGTAGCCAGAGAAGATCTGGGAACCACTCTTCACTGGGCTCTCCCATGTCTTAATTTGCTGCAAAATGTGTGGTAGAAAAAGAAGGGAAGGTAAACAGAAACCTACTCTGGGACAGATGGTGAGAGATGAAGGGGAAAATTTGCAACCTAGGGCTTGGTGTTTATTACATAGTGAAAGCCAGATTCTTGGCGGCTGTGGAAGGTTGACTTTCAGCTGGCCAAAGTTGCACGGACAGCCCTGTTGTGTTCTGTGAGGGGTGTGATGGGGTGGCTTGTATCTGCAGCCTGGCCCATTGTCCTGTTTCTTTTGGCAGGGAGGACTCAAGAAGGATTTGGGGGGATTGGGCCTATCATTGAAAGTCTTTTTTGTTTGTTTGTTTTTGGTTTATTTACACTTGTTTATGCTGTGAGCCAAACCTCTATTTAAAAAAGTTGATACTCACTTTCAATATTTTATTTCATATTATTATATATTTGTCATTAATAGTTTTCTTGATGTAAATATAAAGATTTGTTTGTTTCTGTAGATAGTTAACTTTTTTTTTAGGGGAAAAGGGAAACATTTTTATAAAGTTCTATTTTAATCACCATTTTTATACATTGTAGCTATCTCCAAGCCCAGTAAGAGTGATGGTTCATTTGCATGAGGTCTGTGAACACCCACCCATCTACCTGTTCTAATTTAAATAATCATCTGAAACAGTTATTTTATGCCAATTAAATGAGGATGCTGCAAACAATGTTTTTTTCACTAGTAAGTAACTTCGAGTAACTCTTGGATCCTTGTCTCCCAAGCAAAAGACCATCTTAATCCCGAATGTTTATAATCAGTGTCCTTTTCTTCCCAAGACTTTTTGCTTATAACTTTTTCTTCAGTACAGCACTATATTCAAGCCTGTTCATCATCTAAGCAACCTTAGTTTCAAGTAAATCTAACTTGTAATTTCTACTTATTTCCTCTGAAATCATAGAAAAGAGTGTTTACACTGAAATGCCTTTGTTTCTCACAAGTGGATACTATTCCTTTCTAAAGCAATGATTATACAATAATCCATGACATTCTTAAAGTAAGGCAAAGATAGTACAATCAAAAATAAAGTTTCAAGGCAACTTTCCCAATAAGTAGGAAAATATGAAAATGAACAAATGGATGTAGATTCTACCTAAATGAGATTTTTTTTTTTTTTTTGTTAATACCAGGTCTTCATTATTTAGGACTTACTGAGCTTTTCCCCCTTGTATTGCCGATGTGTCTGTATGTTTGCAAAACTTACTGTGAGTCAAATACGTTTCCCAAGCAAATTTAACTATTTTCCTTTCATTGCAAATAACAGAAGGATTTAGAAAAGCACTTATATTCACATACCTCTTGTATCTAATTACTTAACAAAGTTAGTTTTTACCCCTTCTCCAAATACCATAAATATAAAAGTCAAGAGAAAAAAAAAGGTGTTGAGCAAGTTGAATGGGCAGCAAAATACTTCTAAATTCATAACTGTGTATTGGTGGTCTCATCAAAGCACAGTAACCCCAACTAGGAGCCAACCTGGCTGCTAGAGTAGGCGTCTAAGCCCGTGGCCTGATTTTCGTTTTGTTTAAAGTACGCGAAATAATGAGAGCCAAAGCAGTGAGAACCTCTTCATTCCAGATCTGTGCTCATCAGTCCAGGCAGATTAACCATTTGTTCTTCCGAGATAAATTGCCCATGTGTTAAAGCTAAAAGTCAGTTCAAAAAAAGGAATGGAGATTCATCAAGTGTGTGAGTTTCATACTCCCCCCACCTACATCCCAAAGGATGCCGAGAGACATGAAAAGATACTTTCTGCTAGTGATGGTCTCCCTGTCCTTGGTGACAGCAATATTACAGTGTTCCCTTCCAGCTCCAAAGCTTACTTCCTGTGGTGCCAGTGTATTTGTTGCAATTTACTACATTTTTATATGAGCCTAATTATAGGTGCCATTAGATAAACTCAGGTCTTGCAAATGAAGGAATGTCTAGCCCTCTTACAGAAAAGGAGAATTGTATGGACAGCCATGAAGTTAATGGTAGGAAAAGTAGGAACTGGTGACCTTGATGCTTGTGGTCGCTCTCTGTTCAGTAAAAGACCAGGTATACTAAAATGTGTCACCAGTATCATTGCCTGCATGCTGATAGAATGTCTTTCTGGTTATCAATCTAAGCCAACCCTGAGGATTATTGTTTCCTTGGTGAAAACACCACTTTAGCATATTTTTAAACTATAATTTGTTTCTGTAATTTACATAAGACCTGGTTTTGCTCTTAGTCGAAAATGAAGACAGTAGCTCTGTACAGAGATTTATCTATGTTGGTCTCCGGTCTTCATCTGAGAAGTGAAGGAATTTCCTCCTGTTATGTTTAAGAAAATATCTACCTTCTAAACACAAAAATCCCCACTATGTCTGTTCTGTTTTGATGGAATTCCAGAACAAATCCTAATCATTGCAGTCCCAGTAAAACTAAAGATAAGGCATTGTATGTCAAGTAGGCTTCATTGCACGAATGTATTGTCATTTCCTCACGCCCTTGCCTCTCTAAGATTTGCAGTGTCCCGTGTCTCCTTCCCAGAGAACTTTCATTGAAGGGAAAAGCTGTGCAAAAGGCATGAGACTCAGGCCTATTTTTTGTTTAAATGATGAAAAAAATATAAATTATTTTCTAAGTAATAAAGATATGAAAATTCTCACTGTAAATAAAGACTAAAGTTTGAAACAACTGCTTTACAAATGTGAACTATTTGTGTTATGAACAACTGGCAAATGATGAGTCAAAGAAACATTTCTATTGTAGGAGGTATTTTGGGTGCTTTCATGTTAGTATAGGGATCTCTGCTGCCCTTGTCATTTACGAAATTTCTAAAATAATAGTGAAAGCCACAATAAGGGTCTCATAATCCTACTCTTCCATTCTAAATCTGATTCCTGCTTAATACTTTTCCTTTTTTCAAACTGGCAGAAGGCTTCAGTAAAACAGAGTCTGTACACTTTCATAGTCTAGAGTAAATAAAATTCTCTATATAATAATAAGCTAGTGAGTGTGGGGAAAAAAAAAATCAATAAAATTTCAAATGCTAACAGCTCACTTCCTGATATCTGAGCACTACAACATCTGTATACTCTCAGACCAAACTGAATTCCTTTCATCTGCCTTCTTTCCTAACAAACAGCAGAACACTGCATAACCATTGTTCTAGGTCAGTCATTTCTCTGTGAAATAAAACTGTGACCTTGCTGATGCTGTCTGTCCACCCAAATGGAACTCTAGGAGACCAGGATCTTTCCTGGTGGCCCAGTGGTTAAGACTCCACGCTTCCAGTGCAGGAGGGTGTGGTGTGGGCTCATTCCCTGGTCAGCAAAGAAAGATCCCACGTGCTGCACTACGTGACCACACTCTCCCCACCTCCTGCCAAAATGAACAGTTGGCCATTTTAGGTGTCAAACATTCTGGAATTAAACTATGCTTAGCGTTTCTAATCAGAGGGAAATATACCAGTTTTAGGTCTTATATTCATTTGTTCCTCCAGAAAATGCTCAAATTCTTATTGTGAATTTGGGGATAAAGTAATTAACTATAAGCACTGAATCGGAGAACAAGCAGTGCATTAGATAATGAATTTAAATTGAGGTTTGCATAAGTATTTGTGGTTTGTCACTAGTTAGCATGGCTTGGGAAGAACAAGGACATGTTTTTCAATCTATATTATGCACCAGAGATGTTAGCTAATTTATGCTGCCATGTAACACATTTCATTTGTTAAAATGATGCTGCTTTTACCTCATCTGAACTGATCTTTATGTTCACACTATCAAATCATTCTAACAGCAGGTTAATAATGGTGACAAAAAATAATTGAACATATTGTTGCTAAATATGTTTGAATATAGAAAACTGAAGATTAAGACAGTATTTAGTTGATTGAACTCAATATCATGATCCAAAAAATACTGATCTGGTACAAATTATTTTTATATTCCATACGGTAAGACTGTATGGGGCTCTTATGAATCCAGATTCCCCATCTAAAGGCAGCTAGTTATTTTCCCCATCATACTTACAAGGTTGATATATTGTTAGGCATTGGTATCGTGGATTTCTAATACCCTGAGGAGTTGTGGAGCAAAGAAGAAAAGGAAAGGCTTATTATTGATAAATACTAAATATATCCACGTTCAGACAAATTTTCTCAGTTGTTTCATGTTAAGAAGTGATTCTTCAAGCAAATCATCATACATACCTACTATCAAGAATATTACATTTCAGTACTTGAAACAAAGCTTTTTACACTTTTAATCAATTGATATGAAACCCAGAAAATGATATTTCATCGTGTAGAGATGCTAAATGTTTTGTTATAGTCAGAACTACTATTATGTAACAGAAAACCAGAAAAAATATTTAATTCTTTTTCCAATACTCTGTGTGCCTCAGGGAGGAAAATATTTTATGAAGAGTCCAATAAATACATGAAATAGATAAAAATAAATTTAGTTCCCATAATTTAATTTAGATTTAGGGTATAGAGTCTGAATTATCCCAAGAAAGAAAAATGCATTGTCTAGCAATTTGTCATGGTTTAGGTTGTTTTAAGATAAATGTTAATCACTCAGGTGTGCCCAACTCTGCGACCCCATGGACTGCAGCCCACCAGGGTCCTCTGTACATGGGATTTCCCAGGCAAGGATACTGAAGTGGGTTGCCATTTCCTTCTCCAAGGGACCTTCCTGACCCAGGGATCAAACCAGGGTCTTCTGCACTGCAGGCAGATTATTTACCAACTGAGCTAGGAGGAAAGCCCTTGTTTTAAGATAAATGATTTACTAACGTAGATTGTATTTTACTAAATTCTAACACAGTTAAGAACCCAAATACTTATCTTCATTACTGAGAAAAATTAAATCTTACTAACTTTTACAGAGCAAGCACTGACCAGTCAATAAACCACACACACTACATTCATCTGCCAAGGCTGATCAAATGGTAGGTTAAAATTTGAAATTCACAAGTATAAAAGTAATTTTAAAAATATTTTTAAAGCATAAATGCTTTAAATTTTTGGTAAGTAGAAATACTTATTTCAAATAAAACATACAAATTCTTTGACCAAAAAAGTCAAATTATAGGGAAAAAGTTTAACTTATCTCCAATTTTACTTGTCTAACTTAAAATTAGTACAGGAAAAATCCATCAGAAATTCTCTTCTCCAATGATAAGGAGAAAGAGGACTTTCACCTCATTTTAATGCACCACGCCTAGTTTCATCATGCAGCCCAATGGTACTAACAAAAAAAAAAAAAAGAAAGAAAAAAAGCAGTGGATTGGGAGTGAACACTGCATAAAACTTGAAGGCTCATCCCAGGACCCCTCTCCATCTTTTTCGTGGCAAGCCAATTTAGTTCTTAGTTACTCTAGAGCAAAGGGACTTAATGGATCCATATTTCAACCCTGACTTCCTTTTACAATCAGCACTTACACACACATTTTGCAATGTGAACTAGCCCTTAGCTGCTTGAATACTTTATGAAGGGAGGGATTTTTTTTAATCTAGTAATTTTTCTTGCTATATAGTAACAAAATATTCATATAGTTTAATGTGAAATTAAAATAATTATCTAAAGATGTTTTCTTTGTGTATATCAGTTGTTAGTTGATAGAATTGTCCATCATTTTTCTTTTGAAAATTGATTATATTTATGACTCAAAAATGCATATTATACCAGATATTTCGTTTTAGCTATGTATAAGCATAATCCAGTACTACAGTATTTCTATCTTTAAATAACAACCCTGACATATCTATTTATCACCTGTCAGTGGAGTTTCAATGGTCTGATGTTAAGTATATATTTGTTAATTAGTTTTAAAAAGTCACTATTTTAATACTCTGTAAAAATACGTGCATGGGATGTTTTGCTATATTTGCTTAACTGGTGCAGTTTTTGCCATTTATGAATGTCAGTTCATTTCTAATACATTCTCACAGAAGAATGCATACTGTTTCTATTTCAACAAGAATAGTGTGTTAGTTGAAAAGCACTGGAAATAAATTATCTCTAATTCCAATTACCCCCTAATATTTCTTCCTATAGATTTTTTTCTGTCATACAAATCACAAAATGAAATTGGTGCTCCTTCAGATATTCTGAAATTTACAATGCAAAATAATGAAAACAAGACTCTCCTTGGCTTTTTATAATAATATTAAGATATGCAACTGAAAGAACTTTAATTCAGAGTATTTTGGGTTTTGACTGGTTTGGTTAAATTGATTGGGGTTTTGGTGTTAAAATATGTTGTGATTCTTGGTGGGGCAGTTGCTCTGATCAGTCATTACCTCTTTCTGACAAAAACTTTCATTGGAAAGTTGAAATTAGCATGTCCCAAATATTTGTCTCTATTATTTTTAAACCAGAGTATTGGATTAATTTAATTTAGTATTCCTAGAAAGCAATATTTTCAAATAACTACCAAAGTAACACTGTAAGGGATGTCATTTGTACATGATGATTTTTAACAATGTAATGCTCATCAATCTTGACAAACCTGAATATGTTTATTAATAACTTTCCAAATTTATCAATTTTTAAAAACAAGAGAATGAAGCATTGAACTTAAGTGATCATTTTGCAGTTGAAATAAATATTGTCTTCTCACCTGTATCTTGCACTTAATATATGTAGCAATACTTTGTATTGTCCTATAACAAGTATTTGTTAAGTGACTTAGTTAATGACTCATAAATATTTTGTAAAAAGTAGAATCTGTACAGAAAAGGAAATTAGATAAATTGTATTTATTTTTATTATTTTTTAGCTTAGACACTATAATGATGCTCCTTCTTGGCCAGAATTACTGGAAGTGCCTCTTGGTTTTTATATATATATATATATTAATGTTATAGTAAATATATACTCAAAATTATTAGAACTGTGTCACAGACGATTGATGTGGATGTTACAATGTGAAGACAATGTATAATATAAATATTCTGTGGTATCATGTATGATGTAGTCATTTCTATAACCAAAGCTCTCCGTTCAGTTTCAAAGTCATCCTTTCTTTTCACATTCAAATGCAGTAGCCTGTACCCAGCCTACAATGTAGTGATGCATTTAGCTTCCTACAACTTCCAAGGACTCCTGGAGACTTCGATTCCCATGGTCACATACCTCTTCCTAACACTGAGGAATTCTTAGCTGCATTAATCTTCATCTAACTTTCTTCAGCTAAACTTATAGCCACCCAAGATATCTACCCTCTAATCCCTGAGAAACTGTAAACATGTAAAATTACTGTGTCCTTTCTCTAACTGAACAGTTAGCACCAAAACCAAGATAACCAGATTTTTGATAGTTTCCAAGTCCTATAAAATAGCACTGTCATTTATACCATGAAAGCCACAATTTATCCTAGATTGTCTATGAATATCTAGTGTATGGGAGTATTTGTTGTACAGACTCAGAATTGGTTTTGTTCAAACTTTGAATGATTTGAAAACACTCAAACAGAGTTCTCTGAAATAAACAAAAGCAAATGCAATTTCCATTCAACGTTCCCAAGGAATCAATTCTTCAATCTACACAGATCAATTTCCCCACTGTCTATGAAACAAAATTCAAATGTCTAAGCCTATTATATTCAAAGCTCCCTTCACTCTGACCTCAAACCATTCCCCCATCGAAAGGAACAAGCTATTTATTATTTATATTCTTCTATTTTAGGCAAATCAACTTAGCGGAGTATTTTCACACTCTATATAGTTACATTATCTTTCTCCCTTTATGCATACACTCACATACACAACACACACACACACAAATTCTTCCAACTAGACACAACACAACAGGACTAAATTGACTATGTTTTTTTTGAGTTCTGCACTCTATCCATCTCCCAGTTCTCTTATAGTGATATTCTGGTCCTCACAGAAAGGAGATAATAAGTAGGTAGTCCAATCTTAACTTTCATCTCCTTCTTGCATTCAGTTCAGTTCAGTTGCTCAGTTGTATCTGACTCTTTGCAACCCCTTGAATCACAGCACGCCAGGCTTCCCTGTCCAACACCAACTCCCGGAGTTCACTCAGACTCACGTCCATCAAGTCAGCGATGCCATCCAGCCATCTCATCCTCTGTTGTCCCCTTCTCCTCC
>SJYC01041488.1:0-19537 GCA_006408675.1 Madoqua kirkii | reverse complement strand
ACTCCCGGAGTTCACTCAGACTCACGTCCATCAAGTCAGCGATGCCATCCAGCCATCTCATCCTCTGTCGTCCCCTTCTCCTCCTGCCCCCAATCCCTCCCAGCATCAGAGTCTTTTCCAGTGAGTCAACTCTTTGCATGAGGTGGCCAAAGACTGGAGTTTCAGCTTTAGCATCATTCCTTCCAAAGAAATCCCAGGGCTGATCTCCTTCAGAATGGATTGGTTGCAGTCCAAGGGACCCTCAAGAGTCTTCTCCAACACCACAGTTCAAAAGCATCAATTCTTCGGCACTCAGCTTTCTTCACAGTCCAACTCTCACATCCATACATGACCATTGGAAAAACCATAGCCTTGACTAGATGGACCTTTGTTGGCAAAGTAATGTCTCTGCTTTTGAATATGCTATCTAGGTTGGTCGTAACTTTTCTTCCAAGAAGTAAGCATCTTTTAATTTCATGGCTGCAGTCACCATCTGCAGTGATTTTGGAGCCCCCCCAAAATAAAGTCTGACACTGTTGTCAGGTCCATGAATCAAGGCAAATTGGAAGTGGTCAAACAAGAGATGGTAAGAGTGAACGTCAACATTCTAGGAATCAGCAAACTAAAATGGACTGGAATGAGTGAATTTAACTCAGACAACCATTATATCTACTACTGCAGGCAGGAATCCCTCAGAAGAAATGGAGTAGCCATCATGGTCAACAAGAGTCCAAAATGCAGTACTTGGATGCAATCTCAAAAGCGACAGAATGATCTCTGTTCATTTCCAAGGCAAACCATTCAATATCACAGTTATCCAAGTCTATGGCCCAACCAGTAACACTGAAGAAGCTGAAGTTGAACGGTTCTATGAAGACTTACAAGATCTTTTAGAACTAACACCCAAAAGAGATGTTCTTTTCATTATAGGGGACTGGAATGCAAAAGTAGGAAGTTAAGAAACACCTGGAATAACAGGCATATTTGGCCTTGGAATGCAGAATGAAGCAGGGCAAAGACTAAGAGAGTTTTGCCAAGAAAATGCACTGGTCATAGCAAACACTCTCTTCCAACCCTTCTTGCATTAGGTACTACCAAACTGGCCTTAGATAAGGAAGTTAATTTATGTGATGGGGTAAGGATGATAGATAAATTATAACGAAGTCTGAGATCCAGGCCAGAGGAGAGGGCTGGCCAAGGTCACGGCCTAAAATAGCCTCAGAGAGCAGCTCAGAATGTCCTTGGGCATACTAATTCTTACCTGCTCCAACTCTACAGATCACTCCTGCTCCCACTGAGCCACATGAGGTGGAGCTTGGGAAATGGGTACCACACCTGACCAATGAAAACAAAAAACAAAATTAGTTCTTACATAATTAGAAAAACTTCTGCCCATTTGACTGGTTTTAAGCAACAGTCTTGCTTCTTTTAAATCCTGAAACCATTCCAGGTCATTCTTTCTTACACCATTACTGGCTTAAAAAAGGAGATCTGGGGTCTTCCTGGTGGCTCAGTGGTAAAAAATTTGCCAGCCAGTTCTCTCCCTATCTCTCACAGGAGACACAAGTTCAATCCCTGATCCAGGAAAATCTCACATGCAGCAGATCCTTGCACCACAGCTAATGAGCCTGTGCTCTAGAGCTTGGGAGCCACAACTCCTGAGCCTGTGTACCCTAGAGCTGATGCCTCAGTGGTAAAAAATTTGCCAGCCGTTCTCTCCCTATCTCTCACAGGAGACACAAGTTCAATCCCTGATCCAGGAAAATCTCACATGCAGCAGATCCTTGCACCACAGCTAATGAGCCTGTGCTCTAGAGCTTGGGAGCCACAACTCCTGAGCCTGTGTACCCTAGAGCTGATGCCCCACAAGCAGAGAGGCCACCACAACGAGAAGCCTGCATCACAACTGCAGAATAGCCCCCACTCGTGGCAACTAGAGAAAAACCCTGGCAGCAACAAAACCCAGCACAGCCCAAAATTAAAAAGATAAATAAACCGCTCTTAAAAAAATTAAGACCCAGGTCCACCTCTGCTGTAATCTGACAGATGTGAAGAGTTATTGAGTGGCCTCTGCTGTTTCCTGGGATCATCTGCGCTACTAGGACCATACAGAGCGGGATGGGAGAGGGGAGTGTTGCTTCACACTTTGTAGTTAGTCAGGAGGTGGAATAGCTCCTCCTCCACTGTCAAAGTAACTGGCTTTTCCCCACCAGATGCCAAAGGTGAATTTATAGAAGGCCTGGACTCTATCCTTCAGGGACTTCAAAGTAGATAAAGATGATATATTAGTTTTCTATTTCTGCCATAAGATATTACCACAAAATTCGTAACTTAAAACCAGGCAAACTTATTAACTTGCAGCTGTCAGAAGTCCGGATGGCTTGGCTGGACTCTACTTTGGGTCTCTCATAAGACTGAAATCAAGTGTTTGCCAGCCTGGCCTCTTTTCTGAAGTGTCTAGAATCATTCAGCTTGTTGGCAGAATACAGTTCCTTCCAATTACAGGGCCGAGGTTCCGTTTCTTTGCTGATGTTCCTCTGGGAACTTCTCTTAGCTTCTAAGTTCCTCTGAGCATTGCCCCTCTCACCCAGCTCCCATTCTACCTTCAGACTAGTGAAGTGAAGTGAAGTCGCTCAGTCGTGTCCGACTCTTTCCAACCCCGTGGACTGTAGCCTACCAGGCTTCTCTGTCCCTGGGATTCTCCAGCAAGAGTACTGGAGTGGGTTGCCATTTTCTTCTCCAGGGGATCTTCCCAACCCAGGGATCGAACCCAGGTCTCCTGCATTGCAGGCAGACGCTTTAACCTCTGAGCCACCGGGCAAGTCTTCCTTGTTATATTCTGCAACTTTCTAATTTCTGCTGCTGCTGTTGCATTCTTTCTTACTCCAGCTCCTGAAAATTTTCTGCTTTTAAGGACCCATGTGATTACCTTAGATCCACATGGTCCAAGCTCATCTCCCTATATTAAGATCTTTAATGTGAATTATACCTGAAAACTCTTTTGCCATGTGAAAATGAGTGCTAGTGGCTCAGTCAGGTCTGACTCTTTGTGACCCCATGAACTATAGCCCACTAGGTTCCTCTGCCCATGGAATTCTCCAGATAAGGATACTGGAGTGGGTTGTGCAACCATACCCTTCTCCAGGAGATCTTCCCAACCCAGGGATTGAACCTGGGTCTCCCGCATTGCAGACGGTAGTCTGCATTGCAGGCAGATTCTTTACCATTGAACATATTTACAGTTCTTGGGGACTAGAGGGTAGATATTTTTGGTGGCTATAATTTTATCTTTCACAAATCACGAAAAGAATGAGGAGCACAGTTAAGATAATGAAGGCATATGGACCACACCGCTGTTCCACATCATGGAAGCTCATGTCCGTAATGAAACTGGTAGCTCAGTTTTAAAAAGCCAGCAGTGACAATGGTGAAGCGGGAAAGGCCCAGTCTTGAGAACTTTGGAACAGCCTATTGAAAATAAGCTGCTGGGGGGACTCCAATCAAGATGGTGGGATACAAGGACACAGAGTTCACCTTCTCTCACAAATACATCCAAAAATGCACCTACGCATGGGACAGTTCTCACAGAATGCCTACTGAACACTGGCAGAAGATCTCAGAAACCTAAAAGTGCAAGAATGATCTCCACATAACTGGGTAGGAGGAAATTAAAAAAAAAAAAAATCTGGGAAGGGCCCTGCCCCATTGGGAGAGAGCTACAAAAAAGGAAATATTCTTGCACCCTGGGAAGACCCCTTCATTGTTTAGAGATAGACTGGGGGGGAAAGGGAGCTTCAGAAGCTTAGAGGAGAGCACAGCAATGGGCTTGCAGCACACAGAGCAGAGGAAGACCTGCACAGATGGTCCCACTCTGCACCCCCAAACCTGGAATGTGCATCTACTGGTACAGGCAGGGGCCAGGTGCTGGAACTCAAGCCATAGAGGACAGACCCAGGACAGGACTGGGGTAAGCGGTGCAGAGACGGCCCAAAGGGGTTAGAGTGTGGTAGTGCTGCAACCCAGAGTGTACACAGAAGAAGCTGGAGGCTGCCATAGTGCCATTGTTGAGATGTACGCAAAGGAAGGAGTAGGGCCCACCATAGCAGTCTCATTCTAGGTGTGCTCATAATGGGCACGGCGCCACCACTGAAAGTCTATTGGTAATGCACATACAAGCAAAGAAAAGGATGGGCCTACCATAGCAGCCTCTTTCTCCAAGCACTCTCATCTGGCTTAGCACTACCTCTATGAGCTGTGGGAATATGCAAGTGCCCAGTGGGTTACCCATTCATAGGCAGGGCTGAAATCAGAGCTGATCCCTAGGGGCCATGCAAATTAAGAAGCAGGGCTGAAATCTGAGGCTTCTCCCTATGCCAGTGTGATCCACAGATTTACCACTGCTGGCTTTGGAAACTCAGCATCTTCAGGACATTCTTGTGAACAGTGGGTGCTCCCATGACTGAGATGGCTCAGACCTTAGAAGCTATAGGTTTCGTGGGTGCATGCACATGGAGGCAGGACTGGGCCAGGGTCTGGGCTGTCTCTATAACTCCCAAGGAGGGTCCAGATGTAGGACAACTGAAAACAGTCCTAGTAATCTGACTTCAGTGGATCTGAGCCTACGGATGTACATTATGGCTTTGTAAAATGACTTAGGGACACCAGGGCCAATTAACAGCATTCCCATGGCTGAGTGGGGCTGTCAGTGTCCAAACAGTATACTTTGTGAGTCCATCCAATGGGTGACGGGCAACACCATAAAGCTCACATCCTGGTAGACAGCTTCAGTGGAGGGATATTCAGTAGCTCCATTCCCAGTGGGAGCACTCCAATATTCCACCCATCTCACACTGCAGCTCAAAAACAGATCTGGAGACTTCTACTCCAATAACTAGGGAGGAGACTCTTCCCCTGAAACAGCTGTTACAATCACACAGCAAAGAAGAGGCTTCACTCAACATCCAGTGAAGGCTTTTGGTCATGACAACACAAGTCACAAACCTTATGAAGGGGATAATAGCCAGCACAAACTGAGGAAAGAGGTGGAAGGCATCCACACTAAAAACAGACCTCACACCAAAAATATTAACCTCACATAGGCTACATTGGGATGCTCCCATATAAAGACAGTCCTCTAAGAACAGTAATTTTTTTTCCTGCTAGACACATATAGTAAAAGAAATATAAGCAAAAATGAAGCATAAGAACCACTCCATATTACAAGATCAAGCAATGCCTGAAAGAAGGCATGGACTATACAGTCCATGGAATTCTCTAGGCTAGAATACTGGAGTGGGTAGCTGGTCCCTTCTCCAGGGGATTTCCCATCCCAGGGATTGAACCCAGGTCTTTCACATTGAAGGCAGATTCTTTACTGCTGAGCCACAAGGGATCAGACTTAAGTCCAATTGCCTGCAAATGTAGGAGACCTGGGTTCGATCCCTAGGTTGGGAAGATCCCCTGGAGAAGGGAAATGCTATTCACTCCAGGATTCTTGCTGGAGAATTCCCCTTGACAGATGGTTACTCTGATAGCTCAGTTGGTAGCAAATCCACCTGCAATGCAGGAGATCCAGGTTTGATTACTGGATTGGGAAGATCCACTGGAGAAGGGATAAGCTACCCACTCCAATATTCTTGGGCTTCCCTTGTGGCTCAGCCGTAAAGAATCTGCCTTCAGTGTGAGAGACTTGGGTTCAATCCCTGTGTTGGGAAGTCCCCTGTAGAAGGGACCAGCTATCCACTCCAGTATTCTGGCCTAGAGAATTCCATGTAGTCCATGGGGTTACAAAGAGTCAGACATGACTGCGAGACTTTCATTTAAGCCTAATAGGTACTTTTTAAAAAGGAGATAATGAAAATACTGAAGGACTTAAGAAAGAATATTAATAAAATGCAGATTATGCTAAAAAGGAACTAGAAAACATAGAATGGCCAAGAAAAATTAGAAAATCTATTTGCTGAAACAAAAGCTGAGCTAAAGGTAATGAATAACAGATTGAACAATACAGAAAATCAAATAAGTGACCTAGAAGATAGAATAATGGAAATCACCCAACGAGAAGAGCAGACAGGTACTTCCCTGGTGGTCCAGTGGCTAAGACTCTGAACTCCTAATGCAGGGGACCCAGGTTTGATCCCTGGTTAGGGAAATAGATCCTGCATATCACAACTAAAGATCCCATGTGCTGCAATTAAGAACAGCAGACAGAAGGCCAAATGCAAACAATGAAAGCAATATAAGAAACCTACAGAATAATATAAAGCATACCAAGCTAAGCATAACAGGAATTCCAGAAGGAAAGAAAGAGAAAGGGGATCAAAAATGTATTTGAAGAAGTTATTGCTGAAAACTTCCCAAACCTAAAGAAGAAAACATATCCAGGCGTCAGAAAAAAGAAGGTCTCAAACAAAGTGAACCCAAACAGACCTTCACCAATATATTTTTCAATTTTTTAAAAAATTTTTATTTATTTATTTTTTGGCTGTACCACGTAGCATATAAGATCTTATTTCTCTGACCACAGATTGAACCCCCAACCCCTTCATTGGAAGCACAGTCTCAAGTACTGCACTGCCAGAGAAGTTCCTCAAGACATACTATAACTAAAATGGCAAAAGTTAAAGACAAAGGCAGCATTCAAAGGCAGCAATAATAAAAAAGAGTTAATTAAAAGTGAACCCCCATAAGGCTATCAGCTGACTCCTATGTAGAAGTGTTGCAGGTCAGAAGAGAGTGCAAGATACATTCAAAGTCTTGAAAGGGAAAATTTTTCAACCAAGACTACTGTAACAGCAAAACTATTACTTAGTATCGAAGAAGAGAGAAAGTATTTCTCAGACAAGCAAAAACTAAAGAGTAAAGGAATACTAAACTTATCCTAAAAGAAATATTGAAAGGACGTCTCTAAATAGAAAAGAACCAAGAATCTATAGAAAAGAGTAAGCCACAATTAGAAAGTAATTCGTTTAAACAAGCCAGCATAGATTTTTTTCAGGATGCCTGGGGCTGGTGCACAGGGATGATCCAGAGAGATGATATGGGGTGGGAGATGGGAGGTGGGAGGGGGATTCAGGATTGGGAGCTCATATACACCCATGGTGGATTCGTGTCATTGTACAGCAAAACCAATACAGTATTGTAAAGTAAAATAAAAATTAAATTAAAAAAAGAAAATAATTTTGAAAGGGATGATAACCATAATGCAGAGTAAAATCATAAACATGAAGATGTAAAAGAGGGCATAAAATTATATCATATATGTGGGGAAGGAGAGTAAAAAATGTAGATTTTGTTTATAGAATGTGTTTTAATTTTTATGACTATCAGTCTAAACAAAGTAGACATAGAAAGGAGTCATACTTGTAAAAAGGAGTAACTGCAGAAAACATATAATAGATTCACAAAAACCAAAAGTAAGAGAACACAAGCATAATACAAAGGAAAAAGACAAAAAGAAACAGGAACAAAGGAAAACATAAAATCAACTGGAAAACAAGGTTTAAAACGACAATAAATATATATCTATCAATGGCCCCCTTCGTGGATCACAGCCTTGTGGCAATGGGGCTTGTGTAACTCAATGAAGCTATGAGCCATGCCATGCAGGGCCGCCCAGGACAGATGGGTCATAGTGGAGAGTTCTGATAAAATGTGGTTCACTGGAAGAGGGAATGGCAAGTCACTCCAGTATTCTCGATGTGAGAACCCCATGAACCCCATGGGAAAGGGCCAAAAGATTTAACAATGAAAGATGAGACCCCCAGGTTAGAAGATATCCTATATACTACTGGGGAAGAGTAGAGGGCAATTAATAATAGCTCCAGAAAGAATGAAGAGGCTGGGCCAAAGTATGACGCTCAGTTGTGGATGGATCTGGTGGTAATAGTTTGATGCTGCAAAGAACAGTATTGTATAGGAACCTGGAACGTTAGGTCTATGAATTAAGATAAATTGTAGGTGGTCAAGCAGGAAATGGCAAGAGTGAACACTGACTTCTTAGGAATCAGTGAACTAAAATGGGTAGGAATGAGCAAGTTTAATTCAGGTGACCATTATATCTGCTACTGTGGACAAGAACCACTTAGAGAAATGGAGTAACCCTTGTAGTTAACATAAGAGTCCAAAATGCAGTACTTGGGTGCAGTCTCAAAAACAACAGAATGATCTGTTTGTTTCCAAGGCAAACCATTCTACATCACAGTAATCAAAGTCTATGCCCAACCCTGACACTGAAGAAAATGAAGTTGTACAGTTCTACAGAGACCTACAAGACCTTCTAGAAAACCAAAAAAAGATGTCTTTTTCATCACAGGGGATTGGAATGCAAGTCAAGAGATACTCACAATAACAGAAAAGTTTGACCTTGGAGCACAAAAAGAATCGGGGCAAAGACTAACAGCTTTGTCAAGAGAACACACTGGTCATAGTGAACACCATCTTCCACCAACACAAGAGATGACTCTACACATGAACATCACAAAATGGTCGGTACCAAAATCAGAATGATTATGTTCTTTGTAGCCAAAGATGCAGAAGCACTATATAGTCAGTAAAAACAAGATCTGGAGCTGACTGTAGTTCAGATCATAAGCTCTTTATTGCAAAACAATAGAATGGGAAGGACTAGAGATCTCTTCAAGAAAGTTGGAGATATCAAGGGAACATTTCATGCAAACATGGGCATGGTAAAGGACAAAAACAGTAGTGACCTAACAGAAACAGGAGAGATTAAGAGAGGTGTCAAGAATACACAGAAGAACTGTACAAAAAAGGTCTTAGAGACCCAGATAACCACAATGATGTGGTCACTCACCTAGAGCCAGACATCCTGGAGTTTGAAGTCAAGTGGGCTGTAAGAAGTATTATTAAAAACAAAGACAGTGGAGGTGATGGAATTCCAGGTGAGCTATTTCAAATACTAAAAGATGATGCTGTTAAAGTGCTACACTCAATACACCTGCAAATTTGGGAAACTCAGCAGTGGCCACAGGACTCAAAAGCGAGTCTTTACTCCAATCTCAAGGAAGGGTAGTGGCAAAGAATGTTCAAGCTACCAAACAATTGCACTCATTTTGCATGTTAGTCTAAGGTCATGCTCAAAATCCTTCAAGCTAGACATTTGTAGTACATGAACTGAGAACTTTCAGATGTACAGCTGGGTTTAGAATAGGCAAAGGAACCAGAGATCAAGTTGCCAACATTCATTGGATCACAGAGAAAGCAAATAAATTCCAGAAAAACATCTACTACTGTGTCATTGACTACACTGAAGCCTTTGACTGTGTAGATCACAGCAAACTGGGGGAAATTCTTCAAGAGACAAGAATATCAGACCACCTTAACTGTTTTCTGAGAAACCTGTATGCAGGTCAAGAAGCAACAGTTAGAACCTTACATGGAACAAGTAACTGGTTCAAAATTGGGAAAGGACTATACCAAGGCTCTATGTTAGCTATAGCCCGTTTTTTAAAACTTATATGCAGAGTACATCATGCAAAATGCCAAGCTGGGTTAATTACAAGCTAGAATCAAGCTCACCAGGAAAAGTGTCAACAACCTCAGATATGCAGATGATACCACTCTAATGGCAGAAAATGAAGAGGAACTAAAGAGCCTCTTGATGTGGGTGAAAGAGAAGAGTGAAAAGGCTGGCATAAAACTTCTTAACATCCAAAAAACCAAGATCATGGCTTCTGGTCTCATCATTTCATGGCAAATAGAAGGGGGACAAATGGAAGCAGTGACTGATTTTCTTTTCTTGGGCTCCAAAATCACTGCAAATGTAACAGCAGCCATGAAAATAAATGATGCTTGCTCCTTGGAAGGAAAGCTATGACAAACCTAGAAAGTATATTAAAAAGCAAAGAGATCACTGTGCTGGAAAAGGACTATATAGTCAAAGCTATGTTTTTTCCCAGTAATCATGTATGGATGTGAGAGTTGGACCATAAAGATGGCTGAGTGTCATAGAACTAATACCTTTGAACTGTGATGCTAGAGAAGAATTGTCAGAGTTCCTTGGACTGCACAGAAATCAAGCCAGTCAATACTAAAGAAAATAAACTCTGAATAGTCACTGGAAGGACTGATGCTGAAGCTGAAGCTCTAATACTTTGGCCAACTGATGTGGAGAGCTGACTCATTGGAAAACACCCTTATGCTGGGAAAAATTGAAGGGAAAAGAAGAGGGTGGCAGAGGTTGAGATGGTTTGATAGCATCACCAATTCAAAGGGCGTGTATTTGAGCAAATTCCTGGAGTTAGTGAAGGACAGGGAAGTCTGGGGTGCTGCAGTATATGGGTTGCAAATAACACTACTTAGTGATTGAACAATAATCATTGATTACCTTAAATGACAATGGACTAAATGCTTGAATCACTGCAACTGGATGAAAAAAAAAAAAAGAGTTTTCACATGCTGTATAGTGTATAGACCCACTTTAGGGCAAAGGACACACAGATTGAAAGGGAACGTGTACAAAAAGATATTTCATGCAAATGAAATGACAAAAAAAGGGGGGGCTTGCAATATGCATATCAGACAAAGTAGACTTTAAAACAAAACTACTAAAAAAAAAAACACACAAAGAAAGATGCAGAAGATCACTACACAATGATAAAAGGATGAATACAAGAAGAGAAAATTACACTCCAACCTGAGTGACTGAGTGAGGTCGCTCAGTTGTGTCCGACTCTTTGCGACCCCATGGACTGTAGCCTACCAGGCTCCTCTATCCATGGGATTCTCCAGGCACGAATACTGTATGTACCCAATATAAGAGCACCCAAATACATAAAACAACAGGTATAAGGAAAAATTGACAAGAATACAATAATAATAGTAAGAAACTTTAATACCCTACTCATATCAATGAACAGATCTTCTAGAAAGACAGTGAACAAGGTAACAGAGAACCTAAATGATACAATAAAACAGGTAGACTTAATTGATATTTTCAGGACATTACATCCAAAAAAAAAAAAAAAGCCCATAATACACATTCTTTTCAAGTGCACATGGAACATTTTCTAGAACTGAACACACATTGTGGCACAAATAGAGCCCAGCATTTGCTGAGTATAGAAATTATTTCAAGCATCTTTTCTGACTACTGCTGCTAAGTCACGTCAGTCATGTCCGACTCTGTGTGACCCCATAGACTCCTCCATCCCTGGGATTCTCCAGGCAAGATCACTGGAGTGGGTTGCCATTTCCTTCTCCAATGCATGAAAGTGGAAAGTGAAAGGGAAGTCGGTCAGTCGTGTCCGACTCCTAGTGACCCCATGAACTGCAGCCTACCAGGCTCCTCCATCCGTGGGATTTTCTAGGCAAAGTGCTGGAGTGGGGTGCCATTGCCAGCAGCATGAAATTAGAAGTTAACTACAGAAAAATAAACTAGAAAAACAAGATTACATGGAGACTAAACATATGCTACTAACAAACCAGTGGATCAACAATGAAATCAAAGAGGAAAGCAAAAGATGCCTGAGACAAATGTTATAAAAATGCAACCATACAAAATCTATGGGATAAGCAAAAGCAGAAATTAGAAAGAATTCTGTTCATAGGGACATAGGCCTTACTCAAAAAAAAAAAATCTCAAAATAAGAAAAACCTAACCCACTACCTAAAAGAATTAAGAAAAAAAGAACAAACAAGATCAAAATTCAGTAGAAGGAAAAAATAGTAAAGGTCAGATAGGAAACAGAGATTTTAAAAAAAAAATAGGAAAAAAATTCAATAAAATCAGAGCTGGTTCTTTGAAAATGGTAAACAAAATTGACAAACTACTGAGAAGACCCAAATAAACAAAATAAATAAAAAAGGAGAGATAATAACTGATATCACAGAGATATTAAAAAAACTCGAAGAGAATACCATGAACAATTATATGCTAAAAAACTCAAGAACTTAGAAAAAATGGAGAAGTTTCTAGAAACACGTGCTGTGCTATCCTTAGGCACTCAGTTGTGTCCAACTCTTTGCAACCCCATGGACTGTAGTCCACCAAGCTCCTCTGCCCATGGGGATTCAAAAGGTAGGAATTCTGCAGTGGGTTGCCATGCCCTCCTCTAGGGGATCTTCCTAACTCAGGGATCGAACCAGGTCTCCCACATTGCAGGCATTCTTTACCATCTGAGCCACCAGGGAAGTCCAAGAATACTGGAGTCAGTAACCTATCCCTTCTCCAGGAGAACTTCCTGACCCAGAAATCAACCTGGGGTCTCCTGCATTGCTGGTGGATTCTTTACCAGCTGAGCTACCAGGGAAGCCCCTTCCAAAAACATACAGCCCACCAAAACTGAATCAAGAAGAAAAAGACAATATGAACAGACTGATTACTAGAAGTAAATTGGAATCTGGACTTTAAAAACTCCCCACAAACTAAAGTCCAGGACTGTTGGCTCCACAGGTGAATTCCACCGAACATACAGAGAAGAAACTATACTAATCTTCCTCAAGCTCTTCCAAAAGATTGAACAGGAATGAGCACTCCAGAGACCTTCTATGAAGCCACCATCACTCTGATACCAAAACTAGATAAACATCGGTTCAGTTCAGTTCAGTTCAGTTGCTCAGTCGTGTCTGACTCTTTGCGACCCCATGAATCGCAGCACACCAGGCCTCCCTGTCCATCACTAACTCTCGGAGTTCACTCAGATTCATGTCCATCGAGTCAGTGATGCCTTCCAGCCATCTCATTCTCTGTCATCCTCTTCTCCTCTTGCCCCCCAATCCCTCCCAGCATCAGAGTCTTTTCCAATGAGTCAACTCTTCACATGAGGTGGCCAAAGTACTGGAATTTCAGCTTGAGCATCATTTCCTCCAAAGAATACTCAGAGCTGATCTCCTTCAGAATGGATTGGTTGGATCTCCTTGCCATCCAAGGGACTCTCAAGAGTCTTCTCCAACACCACAGTTCAAAAGCATCGATTCTTCAGTGCTCAGCCTTCTTCACAGTCCAACTCTCACATCCATACATGACCACTGGAAAAACCATAGCCTTGACCATACAGACCTTTGTTGGCAAAGTAATATCTCTGTTTTTCAATATGCTATCTAGGTTGGTCATAACTTTTCTTCCAAGGAGTAAACGTCTTTTACTTTCATGGCAGCAATCACCATCTGTGACCAAAAAAAAAAAAAATAGAAAATTACAGATCAATCAACATCTTTGATGAATATAGGTGCAAATATTCTCAACAAATATCAGCAAATCAAATCCAACAACATATGAAAAAAAGCATATACAATGACAAAGTTGGATTCATCCCAGGGTCACAAGAATAATTCAACATATGGAAATAAATCAATATGATATACCATATCAAATAAAGACAAAAAACTAAGGACCATTTCAATAGAGGTAGAAAATCATTTGATAAAATTTAACCTCCCATCATGATAAAAACTCTTTCCAAAATGGGTATAAAGGAAACATATCTCAATAAAAGCTCCTTATGACAAACCTACAACTAACATAACACTCAACAATGAAAGGCTGAAAATCTTCCTGCTAAAATCAGGAACAAGACAAGGATGTCTACTCTCACCACTTTTATTTAACTTAACATTGGTATTTCTAGTCATAGCAATCATATAAAAAAAGAAATAAAAATATCTAAACTGGAAGGGCAGAGGTAAAATTGTCATTATATGCCGATGACATGATACCATATATAGAAAACCCTAAAGACTACGCAAAAACTACTGGAACTGATAAATGAATTCAGTGAGGTAGCAGGATACAAGATTAACAGAGAGATTGGTTGCATTTATTTACACTAAAAAAGAAATACAGAAAGGGAGTATTAAAAAATTTCTCTTAAGATCACATAAAACAAAATAAATTAGGAATAAACTTGACCAAGGAGGTGAAATACAGATTGAGAACTATAAAACACTAATAAAGGAAACTGATGATGATTCAAAGAACTGGAAAGATATCCTATGCTTTTGGATTGAAGAGTTTTTGTTGTTGTTGTTTTACTATCATTAAAATGGCCATTCTGCCCAAAGAAATCTACAGATTTAATGTAATCCATATCAAAGCTTTTGCAGTACTAGTACAAATAATCCTGAAATTTATATGGAACCATAAAAGACCCAGAATTGCCAAAGCAATTTTAAGAAAAGAGAATAAAGCAAGAAAGTAAACCCTGCAAAACTTCAGACAACACTACAAAGTTAAAGTAATTAAAACAGTGCGGTAATGACACAAAAACAGACGTATGGATTGATGGAATAGAATATAGACAGTCCAGAATTAAATTTACACATCTATGGTCAACTACTTTTCAACCAAGGAGGCAAGAATATAAAGTGAGGAAAAGATAGGCTCTCCAGGATGTGGTGCTGAAAACACTGGACTGCTGCTTGTACATCAATGAAGTTAGAACACATCCTCACACCATACATGCGAAAAAATTCAAAATGGTTAAATATAAAGCATAAAACTTCCATGAAACTCATGGATGATAAGAACATAGGCAAAACACTTTTTGACACAAATCATACCAATTTTTTCTCATGTCAGTTTCACAAGGCAGTACAAGCAAAAAAAATTTTAATGGTACTGAATTAAATGCAAAAGTTTTTGCACAGCAAAAGAAATCATAAACAAAATGAAAAGACAACCCACAGAATGGGTGAAAATATTTACAAAAAAATGCTACTGACAAGGGACTGGTTTCCAAAGTTTACAAACAGCTCATGTGGCTCATGTGAGAGTTAGACCATAAAAACAACTGGGCACCAAAAAATTGATGCTTTTGAGCTGTGGTGTTGGGGAAAACTCTTGAGAGACCCTTGGACTGCATGGAGATGAAACCAGTCAATCCTAAAGGAAATCAGTCCTGCATATTCATTGGAAGCTGAAACTCCAACACTTTGGCCACCTGATGTGAAGAACTGACTCTGTGGAAAAGACTCTGATGTTGGCAAAGATTGAAGGCAGGAGGAAAAAGGTGTAACAGTGGATGAGATGGTTGGATGGTATCGCTGACTAAATGGACATGAGTTTAAGCAAGCTCTGGGAAATGGTGAGGAAGAGGGAAGCCTGGTGTGCTGCAGTCTATGGGGTCACAGATAGACATGAGTGAGTGAGTAAACTGAACATGTGGCTCAATTAAAAATACTGATGCTGAAGCTGAAGCTCCAATACTTTGGCCACCTGATGCAAAGAGCTGACTCCTCAGAAAAGCCTCAGATGCTTGGAAAGACTGAGGCAGAAAGAGAAGGGGATGACAGGAGACAAGAAGACTGGATGGTGTCACTGACTCAATGGACATGATCTTGAGCAAGTTCAGGGAGATGGTGAAGGACAGGGAAGCCTGGGGTGCTGCACTTCGTGAGGTTGCAAACAGTTGGACACGACTGAGTGAGTGAACAACAGCAACAACAACAAAATTTTTTTAATTGCATATTATCTTACTCAGAAGTGAAAATTTCTCAGTAACTCTCCTCAAGCAACACTTATCCTTATGCACAAAGAGGCATTACTAAGGCATTCAGTGCTTTTAACAATGAAAATCTGGAAACAATCTACATATGCAGCGAAGGAGAATTACTAAATATACCTTAGAATACTATGTAGCCCTGAAAGAAATATTGAATGGGTAGATATTCAAGACATATTGTTGAGCAAAAAAAGGAAATTAGAATACCTAAAAATATACTATTTATGAAAATAGAAAACAAAAACAGACAATATAGTATCTATGAGTGCATTTAAGTACATAAAAGAGAAAACTAGAAGGAAACACACGAATTGATAACAGTTATTTAACCTTTTTAAATGCTCTGGAGGGAGGAAATCAGGGGTAATTTTATTTTTACAAGAAGAATTAGTCCACATTACTTGAGCATTTAAAAACCAATATAAATATACTGAAATCAATCATAAAAATTGAGAAGAGATTGATACAAGGATATGAGAAAGTCTCAGCCTGAAGGCATTGCTGAGCTTCATGTGAGGGAGGGATATCTTTGGGGTCTTGTCAGGAATGCTCTGCAAAGGAACAGGTCTTGAGATACGGGGCTGGGGAGCCCCTGAGAACAAGTGTACACATGCATAGCCCCCGCAGGGCAAGAAGGAACAGGTTGGGAAGGGGGCTGCCTTAAGCAGGATATGTTTGGAGAACACACAATATTCCTTTAAAAATGACTGTTCAATTTTTCTGATTGTTAAGTATTCCACGCTTATTACCTCCAAATCCAACTGATACAGAAAAACATTCAGTTCAGTCACTCAGTCATGTCCAACCTTTTACGACCCCATGAACCGCAGCACACCAGGCCTCCCTGTCCATCACCAACTCCCACAGTCCACCCAAACCCATGTCCATTGAGTCGGTGATGCCATCCAACCGTCTCATCCTCTTTCCTTCCCTTCTCCCCCTTCTGTCTTTCCCAGCATCAGGGTCTTTTCAAATGAGTCAGCTCTTCACATCAGGTGGCCAAAGTACTGGAGTTTTAACTTCAACATCAGTCCTTCCAATGAACACCCAGGACTGATCTCCTTTAGGATGGATTGGTTGGATCTTCTTGCAGTTCAAGGGACTCTCAAGAGTCTTCTCCAACACTACAGTTCAAAGGCATCAATTCTTTAGCGCTCAGCTTTCTTCACAGTCCAACTCTCACATCCATACATGACCACTGGAAAAAACAAAGAATAAACAAATATCACCAGCTATTTCACCTTCTGGAGATAAGCACCAGAGATACGTAGCTGTGCACATTTCTCTTGACTGTTCCTTGGTTCCCACGCACAGACAGTGCCTGTCAGCCGATGCCTCTCACCCTCCGCAGCCCTAGGAACTCACCCTAGGCTCACCCAGCTAAATGTGTCTTCTTCCACATCCCTGATTAGCCCCATTGATGAAGGGCTTACCTGAAATATTCACAGGCCTAGTGAGAAAGTGAGACGGTACAAATATCTTCTTTGGCCACCTCATGTGAAGAGCTGACTCATTAGAAAAGATCCTGAGGCTGGGAAAGATTGAAGGGAGGAAGTGAAGGGGGTGACAGAGGATGAGATGGTTGGATGGCATCACCGACTCAATGGACATGAGTTTGAGCAGGCTGTGTGAAGGACAAGGAAGCCTGGCATGCTGCAGTTCATGGGGCTGCAAAGCGTTGGACATGCTGAGCTACTGAACAACAACAACCTTCTAGATAAAGATAAATGTCATTAGTTTTTTTTGAAAAGTAGAAAAAATGTATATTCCTCAAAACTATAGTTTACCTGCCATTACAATATCCAGCTCATATTGCCAGTCAGCTAGAGACTACCCAAAAAATCCCCTGTTGGCACTGTTTCCCAGGAGGATAAGAGTCCTGGGCTCCTTCTCCTCAAAATCATCCCTAAAGTCCTGGACCAATAGAGCAAAGGCAGCTGAGTTTGAAATGCTTGAGTGGGAAAGCACTTTTCTTCATTCTCATTGATAATTCCTATCCTTTTTTTTTTTTTGGCCAGATGCTTGTCAAGAAGAGATAAATGTGTGCAATAGCTTATGAGGAGGATGGGAGGACCTGGAATGTTCAGAGGCAGGCACTGGGGCTGCCCAAGTAGCCTCCACTTAGGGCAGGTGCCTCTCCCTCCTCTTCAGAAAAGCCGGGCCACCCAAATGGTCACAACTCTGAGTCGGTGTGTGCAGACAGAGCTGCATTTCTGAGGACCTATAGGATGGGGAAACGCAGTCAGGAGCTGCTGCTGCTGCAGCTAAGTCGCTTCAGTTGTGTCCAACCCTGTGCGACCCCATAGACGGCAGCCCACCAGGCTCCCTTGTCCCTGGGATTCTCCAGGCAAGAACACTGAAGTGGGCTACCATTTCCTTCTCCAATGCATGAAAGTGAAAAGTAAAAGTGAAGTCGCTTAGTCGTGTCCGACTCTTAGCGATTCCATGGACTGCAGCCCACCAGGCTCCTCTGTTCATGGGATTTTCCAGGCAAGGGTACTGGAGTGGGGTGCCATTGCCTTCTCCAGTAAGGAGCTGGCTGTAATGAACACCAGGTGGTCATTATGGATTTTTTTTTCTTTTTAGAGTCTAAATCAGCACAAGTGGATAACATAGTGTCTTTTGCAAGCAACCCTGTGTCCATGGTGCTTTCCATTCAACACAACCACAGTGACAGGTCTGATGACATGTGAAGGATGGTGCCAGATTCTGGGATGCCAAGATCACTGAGACACCATTCTTGACCTCAAAGAACTGTCAGACAGATGTGAAACAGATTCTAATACAGAGGGAATGACATAAGCAAACGATAACTACACACACAAACAGAAAAAATCAAGCAAAAAAAGCTTCCAGGGAGCCTACCACTTTGTGAAATGCTCTCCCAGGCATATACTGACTTAGAGCTCCTGGAGGAGTACCACGAGCAGCCCAGAGTTCTTGCTGTCAGCCACTCAAGCTCTTACATGTGCAAGGTATGTCCCCTGCTTCCGCAACACAAGCCAGCCTTTCAGCTTCGCTCCACTTCTCTCCTCTGAATGAAGTTTGAGCCCCACCTGTTTTATTCTCTCTTTTCATCCTGGCTGATCTCAGGCACCCAAAGACCATTCTTAGATGTTGGGTCAAGTTGTAGTGTCTGTAGACCAACTTGGATCCCTTGTTGGATGAAGATGTGGGTAAGATTTAGCAATTGAGGGCAGAGAAGATCTTCCTCTTCCCCGATGAAAAGAATGTGCAAATGGAGCCCATCTGCTGTGGTGACATCACATTTAGGCAACTCCACATTTAGCTCCTTGGCAAGTAGGGCTAGCCCAGGCTGGATGCCCTGGAACTCTTCAATCCTTGCCCCCTCCTTCAAGTGACTGCGCGTGGAGTCACCACCTCCTAGGCTCTCTCTTCCCCACACTTTCCAACTCATGCCTTCACTTGAGTCTGTTTTTAGGTCTGGGTTGTGCTGGACCATTTGTAGCCTTCAGAGCCTCCTCAGAAACGAGTCTGTGGGACTCAGGTAGTGATGCTGCCCTGTGTCCAGACCTTGGAACTGCAGCCCTGAATTGAGTGATATGTGATGATTAGAATGACACTCTCCATGTTCCTAGGCACGCCTGGCTCCAGAACCTGCATTTGAGTCCTGCTTGAAGCTCTCTGAAAACCCACAAATACTCTTCCTTTCACTGTGAATAATTCCTGATTTCATGGTTGTTTTCACGAGGACTCAGCTTCCACTGGCCGATGTGTCATAGGTTCCAGTTTTAGTTATTTTTTTAAAACGTTTTTCCCCAGAATTTGAGAACATTTTCTGGGGGATCCTCCCCAGAGTCCTCTGAAAATATTAGCTCCTTGGCCCCTTTTCCTCATAAGGCCTAGTCTGGGCTGTTTGAGGCAGGGACTCCAAGGAGACTTTTTGGGATTACCTCTAATCCTCTGACTCCAGGAGGATCCAGCCAGCAATTTCACAATGCCCCCAGGGAAGCTGTAGCTCTCAATTAAAGGAAAGTGCCCTCAGGAGAGAAAAGAGTTGCCAGAACCCCCAGGCTGAGGCCCCTCCTTTTGAGGCCCCTCTCCCCACCCCTACTTACCCTTCACCCCCCCACCCC
>SJYC01041486.1:0-12096 GCA_006408675.1 Madoqua kirkii | reverse complement strand
TGTCCAAAGTACTGGAGTTTCAGCTTTAGCATCATTCCTTCCAAAGACATCCCAGGGCTGATCTCCTTCAGAATGGACTGGTTGGATCTCCTTGCAGTCCAAGGGACTCTCAAGAGTCTTCTCCAACATCACAGTTCAAAAGCATCAATTCTTCAGTGCTCAGCCTTCTTCACAGTCCAACTCTCACATCCATACATGATTACTGGAAAAACCATCGCCTTGACTAGATGGACCTTAGTCAGCAAAGTAATGTCTCTGCTTTTCAATATGCTATCTATGTTGGTCATAACTTTTCTTCCAAGGAGTAAGCGTCGTTTAATTTCATTGCTGTGATCACCATCTGCAATTGCTGTTCAGTCATGTCCAATTCTTTCTGACCCCATGGACTGCAACACGCCAGGCTTCCCTGTCCTTCACTATCTCCTGGATTTTGCTTAAGCTCATGTCCATTGAGTTGGTGATGCCATCCAACCACCTCATCCTCTGTCACCCCCTTCTTCTCTTGCCCTCAATCTTTCCCAGCATCAGAGTCTTTTCCAGTGAGCTGGCTCTTTGCAGCAGGTGACCAGAATATTGGAGCTTTGCATCATTCTGCATATTGCTTTAGGTTTGTTTGTTTGTTTTCACTCAGCTTGGGGTTTTGAAGTTTTATAGCCAAGTTAAAATCTCAAAAACACATTCCACTATATGCACATAGCAAAATATTTTTTCCTGGTGAAAAATTGCCCAGTTTAAGAATTCTGACCAACTGGCTACAGCAAACGTACTCACACATGTCTCTTTGTTAATATGTGCATTTCATTTCTCACTTCAGGATTTCTGACACTCAGATGAGTATGTGAATTGGTATCTCCTTGTGGTTATAATTTGTACTGTTTTATTACTAGAAACAGGTGCACCATGGAGGCAGGGCTCGGCAAACTTTTTCTATGAAGGGCTAGAGAGTAAATATTTTAAATGAATCATCCTCTGTTTCCTATGTGACCCTGCCCTAGAAGTACAGACACTCATTCAAAAGTTATCAAACCTCTTTTTTTAAAATGTATTCCAACTGAAGTATAGTTGATTTACAGTGTTGTGTTAATTTCTATTGTATAGCAAACTGATTTAGTTCACACATAAACACACACACACACACATATGGGCTTCCCTGGTGGCTCAGGGGTAAAGAATCCACCTGCAATGCAGGAGGCCCAGGTTCAATCCCTGGGTGGGGAAGATCCCTGAAGGAGGACACGGCAACCCACTCCAGTATTTTTGCCTGGAGAACCCCATGGACAGAGGAGCCTGGCAGGCTACAGTTCTTGGGGCTGCAAAGAGTCAGACATGACTGAAGCAACTGAGCTCACGTGTACACACACACATTCTTTTCCGTATTTTTCCCATCGTACTTTCTCTCAGGCTATTGAATATAGTCCCTGTGCTCTACAGGAACCTGTTAATCCACTGTGTATATAATAGTTTCCATCTGCTAATCCCGAACTCCCAGTCCACCCCTTCTCCATGTCCCCTCCCCCTTGGTAATCACAAGTCCATTCTCTACGTCCCCGATTCTGTTTCAGGTTCCTAGATAAGTTTATTTATGTTATATTTTAGATTCCACATATAAGTGATCTCATAGGGTATTTATCTGGCTTATTTCACTTAGTATGAAAATCTCTCAGTCTGTCAAGTTGCTGTAAATGGCAGTATTTCACTCTTTTTTATGGTTGAATAGTATGGCACCCCACTCCCGTACTCTTGCCTGGAAAGTCCCATGGACGGAGGAGCCTAGTAGGCTGCAGTCCATGGCGTCGCTAAGAGTCGGACACGACTGAGCAACTTCACTTTGACTTTTCACTTTCATGCATTGGAGAAGGAAATGGCAACCCACTCCAGTGTTCTTGCCTGGAGAATCCCAGGGATGGGGGAGCCTGGTGGGCTGCCATCTATGGGGTCTCACAGAGTCGGACACGATTGAAGTGACTCATCAGCAGCAGCAGTATTCCATTGTGTATGTATATCACATCTTCCTTATTCTTCCCTCTGTTAAAGTACATTTATGTTGTTTCCATGTCTTGGCTGTTGTAAATAACGCCGCTGTGAACATTGGAGTGCATGTATCTTTTTGAATTACAGTTTTATCCGGATATATGCCCAGGAATGGGACTGCTGGATCGTATGGGAACTCTCTTTTTAGTTTTCTGAGGAGCCTCCACACTGAACTCCATAGTGGCTGCACCAGTTTATACTCCTACCAACAGTAGGAAGGTTCTTAATGGATATCTTTTGATTCAATATTATTTACAAAAATAAGCAGCCAACCAGTAGCCTATAGTTTTTTGATCCTTGTTCAAGAGTGTTGCATAAAAACTACAGTCACAACTTAGAAAGTTATTTTATTTGTTGGGAATGTTTAGGAATCGGAGCCCAGGAGACAGCATCTCAGTAGCTCTGAGAAAACTGCTTCAAGGCAGCAGGAGGGGGAGTCAGGCTATATACCAGTTTTCAACAAAGGGAGTAGGCAGTCTGAACATCAAATATCAGGTGTCAAGTTAAGGAACTTAGCGTTCAGTGCGCGGGGCTGGGCTCTCTGCATTCACTCCTTCCATCTGCACCTGAGCTATCTGGGCCAATCCTGTTTGTTTCCTTGTTCACCTTGCTTCTTGCATTCCCCCAGCTCCTCAGCAATCACCCTGGAAGGTGGGCAGCATCTGTTGGATCACAGTTTGGGGAGCCCTCATTCACATTTGGAGGCCAGAAATCGCTGATGGCTGTGACATGTTTTGTTTATTAATATGGCAGGAGGTATTTCCTTTTCACGAGACACTCTCTGAAAAACTCAAACCAGTCAGCTGATAAAGAATCCATCTGCAATGCAGGAGACCCCAGTTCAATTCCTGGGTCAGGAAGATCTGCTGGAGAAGGGATAGGTTACCTTACTCCAGTATTCTTGGGCTTCCCTGGTGGCTTAGCTGGTAAGGATCCACCTGCAATGCAGGAGACCTGTGTTCGATCCCTGGATTGGAAAGATCCCCTGGAGGAGGGCATGGCAACCCACTCCAGTATTCCTGCCTGGAGAATCTCCATGGACAGAGGAGCCTGGTGGGCTACAGTCCACGGGGTCGCAAAGAGTCAGACACTAAGCAAGTCAATAAAAAAAATTTAGCAAAATCTGAACAAGCAATACATAGAAGATAATGTGCCATTAGCTGATAAATAAACAAACAATTCACCAGAGAGCTACTGATCAAATTCCCTCCTGACACAGCCCAGGAGGTCTTGGGGTACCTCTCCCAAGAGGCCAGGAGCCAGCCATACAAATGAGACACGTGATAAGAGTACCTTGGGGCAGCTCTGCCCACTCAGAACGAGGGGCAATCCCTGCCTTTATTTACACAGAGAGCATCCAAGACCTCCTTGGAGCCTTCAGATAAGGGTTACAAATGTATCCTCTGCCATTTAGCAATAAGGCAAGGCAGAGCACATTTGCTGAAATCACTGAGAGATACAGAGAACATTTCCAGCCCATCCTTCCTGAAGGTTAAATTCTTTCTTTGAGAAAGGAGAATTGGACCATGGCATCACAGAGCAGAGGCAGAGACTTACAGAAGGCCTTTCTGCTTGGTCAGCTGTAATATGCTTCCTCTGAACTGAACTGAACTGAACATTGCTGATCGCAAACATTTTAAATGACTCAAGCTTAAGGAGAGTTTACCATTAGAAAAGTGTCCCATTGCCCTGAAGTGTGATCAGCGGGGAAGCTAATAGCTGCAGAGTTTGCAAAACACTCCATCTTCCCTGCATTCAGCGGGCAACCTGGGAAAACACTGAAAACAGATGGTTCATGATCGGGGTTTAAACAAGCAGACCTGGGAGGCACTGAACTTCTGCTTCCCAGCAGCTAAAGTGGGAAGCCTGTGCCCGGCCCCCGGGCAGCCAGGAGGTCCTGATCATGCTGGTGCTAAAGTCAGGGAAGGACTCCAAGGACCAGCAGGTTAAAATGTGGGCCTGTCTCTTGGTTAAAACAATGCTAGTCCTGCTCTAACCCATCCAGGACACTTTAAAGGCATCCTTGACTCAATGTCAAACAGCTCTTAGCTGGGGCTACACCCTACTCAGACACACAAGATTTAAACACAGGTCACCTCTAATCCCCTAAGGAACCCCAAGCCATATTCCACTTCAGAAGTCACCGCTGTAAAATGACTCATCTTGTTCACCTTCACCCCATCCCATTGCTGCAAACCAGGTAAGGGAGCAAACTGCCTACAAAGCATAAATCTGCTGACACCACAGCCAAGGCCTTGGCAAGATCTGTGATGGGCCCAGGACTCCGGTTCTCCGTGTCAGCCCATAATTAGCTACTTCAGTCAAGATGTCCCCACTGCAGAACATCTTGTATATGATATGAACTCAGTTCTTTGAGAAAGGGTGATGGAAGGATATGTTGTAACCCTGACAACTGTTTCTCATTAACTTTCTCAGGAACTGTTTTCTTAAAGCCTATATGACCCAAGACAACCTCAGCTCTCATCAGAACATAGGAATAAAGGTGGCAAAGTGATGGTACTAACCGGGATTACACGGGCCCTTATTCATTCCTGACCTGCTCCAAATGCTGCTGCTGCTGCTAAGTCGCTTCAGTCGTGTCTGACTCTGTGCAACCCCATAGACAGCAGCCCACCGGGCTCCCCTGTGCCTGGGACTCTCCAGGCAAGAACACTGGAGTGGATGAGTGTCCTACAAACTGTGCCGGCATTCCCCAGAGGCTCGCTCATGCTCCCAAAAAAGACCCCTGCCACTGCTGGTGCAGCTGCCCCCACTCTGCCGTGGGCCAACCCCTCATCCTGCACACATCCTCCTGGGACCCCAGGACCCCGGGGCGTTAGTGGTCCCCTGCCAAATCCACCAGGGGTACACACTCCAGTACCTCCAACCAGGACGCAGCAGAGCTGGTTCCTTTCTCGAGCTGCTGCGGAGGCCGTCCCCTCACTGTGTCTCACTTTACTCCCTGCACTGGAGTATCTCCCATGGTCCCCCCATGTCTCATTGAGCCCTTAATAAAGTCAACTCGTTTTTAAAAATTTTCTTGCAGTAGAGTTGATCTACAGTGTTGTGTTAATTTCTGCGATACAGCAAAATGACTTAATTATTCATATATATATATATATATATATACACACATGTATTCTTCCTTTATGTCCTTTTCCATTATGGTTTGTCACAGGATATTGAATACAGTTCCCCGTGCTTGCGGTAGGACCTTGTTGTTTATCCATTCTCTGTATCATACTTTGCATCTGCCAATCCCAAACTCCTAGTCCTTCCCTCCCTGACTCTCCCCTCTCCTTTGGCAACTGCAAATCTGCTCTCTATGTCTGAGTCCGTTTCATGGATAAGTCCACTTGTGCTTTATTTTAAATTCCACATATGAGCGATAGCACATGGTATTTGTCTTTCTCTTTCTGACTTCACTTAGTATGAAGATCTCTAGGTCTATCCATGTTGCTGTAAATGGCATGGCTTTATTTCATTCTTTTTTATGGCTGAGTAGTATTTTATTACTGGTGAATATGTACCACGGTTTCTTTATCCACTCATCTGTCGACGGACATTTAGGTTGCTTCCATATCTTGGCTGCTGTGAATATGCTGCCATAACCTAGGCGTGCATGTATCTTTCCTAGTTATGGTTTTGTCTAGGTGTGTACCCAGGAGTGGAATTGCCGGGTGATAGGGGAGCTCTATTTTTAGTTCTTTTATGGAAGCTCCACACTGTTCTCCATAGTAACTGCACCAACTTACATCCCCATCAACAGTGTAGGAGGGTTCCCTTTTCTCCACATCCTCTCCAGAGCATTTATTGTTTGTAGACTTTTTGGTGATGGCCATTCTAATGAGTGTGAGGTGGTGCCTCACTGTAGTTTTGATTTGCATTTCTCCAAAATTAGTGATGATAAGCATCTTTTCACGTGCCTATTGGCCATCTGTATGTCTTTTTTCGGAGAAATATCTGTCTAGGTCATCTGCCCATTTTTAAATTGTGTTGTTTGTTATTGAGTTGTATGAGTTGCTTATTTTGAAAATTAAGCCTTGATAGTTGCATCATTTGCAAATATAAAATCAACTTGTATAGCTTCTATCTAGATCCTTTTTCTTAGTAAAGGCTCAGATGTGGCTGACGCCATAGAGTCAAGACATCACACACAGTAAGGACAGAATTGAAAGTTTCTGAAAAGGGCAGTGACAAGATCAGATCTGAGTTCTAGAACAGTAGTCCTACTAAGAGGATGAACAGAATATGCTAGAGACAAGTGACTGCAAGCAGGAGGCCCAGTTAGGAAGTTAAGTTGATAGACTAGACCAGTGGTTTTCAATTATTATATTGAATGAAAGAATGACAGAGGCAAGGGGTGAGGCCACTGGGAACCAGCCTTCACCCTGGTCCAGGTAAAGCAGTTTTCTGTTTATGAACTGGATTTCCATATGGACTTTGAGGAAAGTATGCTGTGGTTTTAAAATGGAAGTCTGAAAACCAGGTTTGGGGCAGGAAGTGATGAGAGCCTGGATGAAGGCAGCATCCAAGAGAGGAAAGAAGTGAAGGGCTGTTTAGGCACGATTTCCACGAGCACAGAAAGGAGAACAACAGGATGTGAATACGGCTTTTGTTTTTTTGGTTTTGCTTTGCTTTCAAGAGCAGACTAACACAAATAAAAAGTGCATACTTAACAAGGCCTGCCGAATCTGTCTCAAAAATATCTGATAATGTTTTTTAATTAATAGTTTAATCAGATTGATGTTTTAACATTATTTTGAGGGCCCCATTCCTGGGTATATTAAATGTTTCCCTGAAAATGTGCGGTTTGATTTGCTTGGTCATCTCCTCACACACACCTCATGATGTGGGAGCTAGCTCCTAACTTAATGACTAGTCTCCACCTGAAATATCATAGGTTTCTAATCGGTCTCGATCGCAGGTGGCCTCGGCCTGCAGAGACTTGAAACAGGACTTCAGTTCCCGGCCAGGGTTGATGTCAAGCCGCAGCAGCGACAGCGCTGAATCCTAAACACTAGACCAGTGATAGGCCCCTGGCCTGCACGGCTTTGTAGAACACGAATTTTCACAAAGAGATAGAAAGTAGTGAAACAGGCAAAGTGTTTTTTAGGGGAAAAAAGAGTTCGTGTGAACAGACGCACACAGGCAGGCCCAGAGAAAGAGCAGCGCCCTCGTGGTCGTTTGACTCACACGGGGCATTTCTTCCACATTTCCTCTGGCCATCTTGCTCAGCCTGCCGCTGAGTCTGTATTTGGTTTAAATCAGGGTCCTCCCATGTATGTGCATGCATTTCTTAGCCAAGATGGGTTCTAGCAAAAAGGCCTATGAGTAGGTTGATACCACTTACTATAGGGTGGCACCCCCTCTCTTTTTGACCCCCAAGGGGCCTTTCTGTGCTGGTGTAGTCAGGAAGGTCTCCTTGACCACAAGAATGAGAAATATGTGGTCTCTATCTCTTATCTAGGCAGGACTCAGCTCCTCCTTGTTTCTGCCATTGTCTTTATCTTGGAGTATCTGTCCACATGGGGACAGACTCCAGCCGCTCAGTCTGAGGCCCATCTATCTCCTGCCACAGTCTCAATTAAAAGTTTAAGAGAGGTACCCCTGGCCCATGCAGAATTTGTCTTCTAAATCAGAGAAATTAATCCCACCTAGACCTTCTTTGGGGACATTTAATTCATGAGAGAGCCATATGGCTCCACGCACTAATGGTAAAGGACGAGGGATATCCCAGCTTCATCAGCTCGCTCTGGCTTGGCTCACCTCTCCCAGAGCCCTGAGGGATGGACAGTACAGCAAAAAACCTTCCCCAGCTCACCTGAGAAACGGGGATGTGTTGAGCAGTGGTTCTCAGAATTGGGGTTCTCTGAATTTTGGAATGCATTTCTGGAGACTATCAACATAGGATTGCCCATAGGTTTTTTCCGAGAAAGAATCTTAAGAACACAAGTACTATTAACTACAGTCACTTCCAAAAAGATAATTCAACACCCAGAATTGATCAGAGACATCTCAAGAATACAAGAGTGGTTCTTTAAATTGAATACACTTTGCTTTGTGGAAAACTTTCTACCCTGGAACTTTATTCTTGTATTTTACCTTAGACCGTTGAGACCTTTGCTGGTGACCAGCATCTCCCAAGGGTCAATGTAAGAGCAAGTTCCCAGAGCCTAGGGAAGAGTTTCTGCTTCTTCCCTTGTCCCCCAGACCCGAGTCCCAGGCAACTGCAAGGGAAACAACTCCCACTGGAGGAAAAAATGGGCACGATCTTGCTGCCTTCCAAGCTGAAGCCTGGAATTTGTCTCTTCTGTTTACGAAACAGACATAAATTGGTGGCTTGTTAGAGTTGAAATATCAGGAGAAGTCAGGTATCACAATAAAGTTATATATTAAATAAGCTTCTCTAGACTGACCTGGGAAGTTAACCATCTATACAGTTGTTTCTATTGTACGCTGTGCTGTCCAAACAAAGGGCTTGGAAATGAACTTGGAGCACAGTCTGAGCAGAAGGCAGCCTGTGCTCTTGTTGGCCTCTTGGTCCCTTTGGATTCAACAGGCAGTGTTATTCTTGCTCCTGATCCCCAGATGCAAGTATGAACTGGTGATCAAGTGGCACCTTTTTGTTAATGAGCTCGGAGTACTTGCCGAAAACGTGAGCTCTGCCACCTCTGGGGCAAGGGCCCTGGCTGGAACTCGAAGCCCTGGGTTCTAGTCTCGAAGCTGCCTCGCATTAGCTGTAAGACTCTGGGCACGGATGAGTGGCTGGGTTATACTCTGAAGTCCTCCCATTGCCAGCCTTCTCTGATTTATGATTTTATGGCGAGTAGAGCACAGATGGTGACAGAATCTTTCCATAGCTCCCTTTTCTGGTCAAAATTCAGTGGGAATAGTCCAACTGCTTTATTAGGATGTCTTTATATTTTTTATGACTTTTCCACCAAATACATTGCTTTCTTCAGCTGACTTGGATTTTGGGGACACAGACTTGGCTATGATATCCACAAATGCACTTGACAACAGGCAACAGAAGATGTGGGAGTCAGAAGCTTTGGAAGTTCTCTAACTTACAGTTCCTGCTGGGGTTTTGATTTAATGAACCTACTTCCCTATAATAAATCACTGAGGCTTCTCTTGCCTCTGAGTCTTTTCTTGTCTTTGTACCAAATCAGGCCAAAGAATGTGCTCTAGAAATTGGTCATTGCCTTGTCCTCAAGGTGCAAGATTGCTGGGTGTCACCCTGAGAAAGGGACCTCTCCTGTTAGATGTTCTGTGGTTCCAAGCCCACTGTAAGCGGTGCCTTTGACTTGGCAAAGAAAGCCATTGCTTGGGAAGCTATTTCTAGCCCAGCACAGCTGTTCACAGCTTAGGTTCAGCAAATGCCATCTTTTTTTGCAGACTCAGTCCCCAAACCCCCAGAGAATTATGACAATCCAAGTGTGTGACCTTAATGAGTGAATAGAGTGAGTCTAAGGTCTTTCAGATGTCACCCACTGGACATTTGCTTACATGCTCTGGTCTCTTACCTGACCTAAATGCAAAAATCCAAAGACAGTCTAAAACCCTGTAGGTGCTTGCTCTGGGTTTTCACTAGTGAAATCAAGGGATCAGATGAAAACAGTGAGAATAATAATAACAACAGTAGCAGCTCTCCTTTATTTGGTCCTCCTTATACAGCAGGTAATATGCTAGGTGTACTTTATAAGACTATTGTGCCCACTTACAGATGAGGGAAAGAGATCCCGCAATTTGCCAAAGAACTTGATAGCTAAGAAACAAGCCTGGAATTTAACTCAGGTCCCTCCCGGAAGAAAGGTTCATGCCATTCCACTCTGGGGCTCAGATTAAAATCCTGATATAGAGACATGGGGGTGGAGGCTTTGGGTAACTCCTGACTCCTTTCAGCTTACAGATCCTTGTTAAGGTTCTTTAACAGCTTGTCCTTCGTTCTGCTAAAGCAGCAGCGCCTCCCGGGCCTGTTCCCACCTGCACAGTGACAGAACTTCTCGTAATCTTTTCTGTGTCTCTGAGAACATGCGAGTCATGGCTCAGGAAGTTTTGGCCCCAGAACTCAGGCCGCTGCCTGTGTTACTCTTCTTTCTCTCTGCTGGCCTCTGATCAGCTGCATGGTGCTCACTCTGTGACTTCCAACCACCTGCCAAAGCGCCTAGTGGTGTGGAATCATCCGGGACCTCTAGGACATCTTGCGCCGTCCACCCTCCTTCTCCAGCTGCTCCTGGGGTCGTTGGTGTTTCTGCTTACCCCCCGGGCTCTGGGTGGCAGCGAAAGGACTCTGCCTTCTGCGTCCCACCCTTCTGTGTTTCATTTGGCATCAATGCGTCAGGGGCGGGAAGATGCAGCCTTATCTGGATCCTTACCCGGGGTTACAGTTCTTTCTGTCTCTCCACACGGTCCTCCCCTTTAAGGCATGGTGGCCTCCAGGGCTGGATCCGAGTGGTTCATGCTGAAGGTGCTGTGCTCAGTGGCCTGGGCCAGCCCTCCCTCCTGTGCCAAAGGGAAGAATTTCTCCCAGGCTGTTCTTCCCTACTATTCGTCGCGCATGTCTGTGTATGAGTCCCCTAGGCTCCCGGGCCCTTGGATGTCAGGAAATGTGGCCAGCAGGGCTGCAGTGAAAGTGAAAGTTAGTTCTCAGTCTTGGACTCTCTGCGACCCCGTGGACTGTAGCCCACCAGGCTCCTATCCATGGGATTCTCCAGGCAAGAGTCCTGGAGTGGGTTGCCATTTCCTTCTCAAGGGAATCTTCCTGACCCAGGGATTGAACCCGGGTCTCCTACATTGCAGGCAGATGCTTTACCATCTGAGCCACCAGGATACCTTCTAACAAACACTGCATGTCCAGGTGTCTGGAGTGGTGGTCAGGGGAGATGTGTGTTCAGGTGGGATAGGATGCTGAGCCATCTGTCTACCAAGATGGTAGTCCTGTTTTCCCTTTTTCCCTTCCTTCCTGTTCAAGCAGATAACAGCTGACTCTGTGTTCCTGCTTCACAGGAGGTTTGTGGCAGGGCATAAAGCAGAGACATTGCTTCCAAGCTTTGGGAACAAAAGCCAAAGCCCTTGGCAGAAGAAGACTCAATTGAAAGAGAAAAGGGGTGGGAGTGGGGAGGCACATTGTACTGAACAAGGAAAGAAGAAGCGATTTCCCCAGACTAGAGCGATATTCTGTTCGCCTAAGAGGAAGTGAGCAGGGAGGCGACAGGGAGAAGGATGGGTAAGCCCTGCTTCCTGGGCAAGTGCCCTCAGCTGGGTACAGAGGTGCCTGGGGGCAGAGTTAGGCGGGGAGGGAGTCACATACAGCCAGAGGCACAGAGGGGCTTGGCCTGAGGACCAGTGCAGGCGGGCAGGGGCAGGGGGCTGGCTCAGAGGTGGACTGTATAGATGAGGGCAGGTGGGTCCCACCCTAGAGGCCTTGGCACCACCTAACAGAAAGACCAGCACAAATAGTTGTAGGGAGGGGTCCGCAGGAAAAACTGGGGTTATGTATTTTCTGTTTGTTTAGGTTTTTTTTTTCCTTTGTTTTTTCTTCTAGCTGGGAGAAGTAAGAGCTTGGCATTGGGAATTTAGCCATTAGAGAAAATGAAGCAAGTTATTCTTAAACCTAGAGTCAGTGGGCTGAGACTGGAGCCCTCTCACCCGTGTTTGCACCTCTTGTGTGAACCCAGGAGAGAAAAAGACAGTGCTCATGGTCTGGCCCAGGCCTTTGGTGAGATTCAGACCTTCCGTCGCGGACCTGAGGATAGGTAGTCTTGCTTTTCGATTGTGCTTCTTTTCCCATTCCACCAATCATTCGGTGAAACAGTTTTAAGTGGAAAGCACTCAGGAAACAGGATTGAGTTTTTCCAGGACATGAAACTTCAGAGGGATGTCACAAAATCACCTTCAGAGAAGTGGAGTGCTTGTGAGGCCAGGAAAGTTCTTATCAAATACTGCAGAGTGCTGTATTTCCTGCCTTATAATTGTGATGAATGGTATGGCTTTGTTCTTAAACAACATCTAATCTTTAAAATACTCTGCTGGGAAGCCTAGCATTTTTCCCCCAGAATA
>SJYC01041484.1:0-22584 GCA_006408675.1 Madoqua kirkii | reverse complement strand
GGGAAGGGGAGGTAATCCTAGTTCCAAGTTGAAGTGATTTTAGATGGATTCTCCTTTCCTACATTCCATAAACTTCAGTTAGCTTTACATTTGCACTAGAATTTAAAACTCAATGGAAGCATTAGAAGATAAAACTGAAGAAACATGGGCCACACCATGTAACAGTGTTCCATGAGCCCCTGGAGCCACAAAAAGACCAGGTATCAACATGGAGCTGACAGAGCCTCAGTCTATTGGAAGTGAGGACACCAGAGACTGGACAAGGGGCAGCTGTGGCAGCAGCTTGAAGGTGGAGCTCAGCATCCAGGCCTGGAGCATCAGAAAGGCAGGTTAGCCCGTCATTTAGAGGGACTCAGGGTTCCAGCATTTACCCTTTGATGATAGTGGCAGGAAGGACCCCGAGTGCACACGGGAACATTCTCCAGCCTCTACTCAGCTGAGACACTTTGGGGCACTCTAGAGGTCAGGACCAATCTGAGGGCAAAGTGTCTGCTTGCTTGTCTGTTGTCCTAATGGAGTCACAATCAGGGAATTTTAGAGTCCATATGGGTTCTATGGATATTTATTGAGACAGAATTGTGGGGACGTAATAGTTGGACTAGATCAACTAGTCCAGTCTGCCAGTTCCACAGATGAGAAAATCAAGGCCCAGCGGAAGGGAGGAAAAGTCCCAAGGTTCCCTGTGCATCAGGGGCTACTCTTCACCCCTCCCCTCCAGCTCCCAGCATGAGCAGCCTTTCTCTCCCTGCGACTTCCCTGCTATGTCATAACAACTCAGGGGGCGCTGGAGGCTGGGAGCGGCTAGAAGGGCAGAGACAGCCTACCTCCTGCCCACTGTACAGACTGAGACTCGCCTTAAGTCACAAAGCGAGTCAGTGTGGGACAGCATCCATGAACTGTGAGCAAGCCCCTCCCGCGTGCCCCGCATCCCTTGCCCTCTATGTTTCAGATGCAGGGACACCACTCTGTGCCACTAACCACAGAGAAGCCAGCTTCCGTGACACAAAGGCTGCTCGCTGCGAGCACAGAGCAAGCAGTGGGCTCCTCGGGCTCCGCCTCCCTCTCTGCGGACAGGAAGGATGCTGGCAACAAACGCAGCAGCTTCCATCAAAATCTCTTGTCTTCACAAGTCATATCGCTCAGAGCGCCTTCACTTCCTTTATCTCATTGAAACCTTGTGAGCACTTGGGAAGATAGGTGGACAAGCAGTGTTATCCCCACTTTACAGATGAGGCAACTAAGGCTGGGGCTTAGCCTCTGAGCATCACCGCCGGGGTCTGAGCTCAGTTTCTCTTGTGTTCTCCCACATCAAGTGTCTTTGTACCTCAGGAACCGTTCTTAAACTGGACTGCTCCCTAAGATTGGAATGCCACCGCCATGAAGGTTTTTAAAAGCTCTGGGGGTGAAGGAAATCCCTACCAATGAAGGTTTTTAAAAGCTCTGGGGGTGAAGGAAATCCCCACCATCGCCCCAGATCTCCCAGGCAGATGCTGCCCCCTACCCCCACAGGACTATCTGATGTGTGGACGGCCATCGCCCTCTGGTGGCTGATGGACAAAGCGCTGCATAGACCTAACAGAACTAAGCCCTCCAGTCTCCCAGCCTCCTCTCACTGGCCCAGTGAGAAGAGGCAGTGGCAGGTTTGTTTTTTTTTTATTCTGGGAGCCCTAGTCTTTACTGTCTCAGCTTGACTGACTAATGAAATGTACATCAGCTCATGAAACAGCGACTGAGAGGCTGAGGGGCTGAGGTGAGCGTGCGGCTTCTGTCAGCCGCTTTGGCAGGCGTTTGACTGAGAAGTCACCCGCCGCCAGGCTTGCTCCAGCGCTCACGTGGCCAATTCGCCCCAGCTCACCCCTGGGCTGTCACTGAGATCTGGCTTCAAGGCCCAGCTCCTCCAGGAGACCGCGGTGCTCCCTCCTGCTCTCTGAAAGTGGGGACGCCTGCACGTTTCTGGCCCCTCCGCCGCCAGGGTCAGAGCCGGCGGACTGCCTGAGTCTGATCTCGCTCCGATGCTTCCCAGCTCGGGCGCTACACGTGTTACATGCCTCCGACGGCCCATCTGAGGAAGGGTGATGGCCGCGGTACTCACACCACAGGGGCGTCGATGAACGCACGTAAAGTGAGAGCCGTGTCCGGCACTTAGGAAATGCTCAGAAGAGTGAGCTCTTGCTGCATTATGATGTAGAAGCTGCTTGTTACGGGCTTGCCTCCGCCTGGAATGGTGTACCTCAAAGTTGGAGCTGAGCTGCCTTTTGTATAAAAATTGATCTTTTTGATACACACATTTGATATAACCTTCTTCACCCTGTGGTCAGTATGCCACTGATGTGAGAGGAAAGGCTGAGGAGGCCTTAAAGCCATTTGCTGGTCTAATATTTATTGATCAGTGGGGTTTTTTTCCTACATAGATTTGCATTACATGCATGGGTTTGTAAATTAGGAAATGGTAACCTAAATACTGGGTGTGATCCAACCGATAACTGTACAAGCAGAGGCCAGTGGCAGATATGGAGGCCATACATCTCCTTACAACCCTGAAGACCTTCCTACCGACCCAGGACCATTTAATATTTTCATTAATGACTTGAAGGATGGAATCGAGACCCAGCTAATCAGATCTCTGCATGAATACGAAGCTGGAAGGGATCTTAGCTACTTTGGAGGACAAGATTAAAATACAATCCAAGCTTGACGAATTGCAGAGAAGAACCTAAATCAATAAAGAGACAGGCAATAAAGATAAATGCAAGTTGCTCTGAAGAGAGCTGAGAAAATTAGCCAGATACCAAATGGTGATGAGAGAAATGAGTTTTGAGGGGGCCGGGAGGAGCTACCTGGATGTAAATTCAAGTCATATTCATAAAGTGAAGGCTCAGGTCTGTCATCTGGTGGATCTCAAACTTCAGTAGGTATAAGAATTATCCAGAGAGCTTGGGAAAATGCAGGTTTCCAGGCCACAGCCCTGAGATTGTGATTCAGTGCGTCTGAAATAGGGCTAAGCTGGTTTGGGGCTAGTGGTGCGTGGGTAGCACTTTGAGAAAGCCAGAGCCTGGATAAGGCAGCAGCCTCTACCCACACCACTATTCCCCAGTATTTAATCTGGATGCATCCCATAGGACCCTCTGCAAGAAGTGACTTCCATTATCAAACAAACTTGGAGAGATGCTCTCTTTTAGAAAGAAAAGCAAAAAATTACAAGCTCAGTGAGCGTGTTAATGACTCCAACATTTTCTGCAGTGAAACAAACAGCTTCGCGTAGTTTAATCCAGAGTTTCCCAAATGTTTTGACCCGGGAGCCATTTCTTCATGTATTAGTAACTCCCAGTAGCATCTTGGGAATCACACTTCTGATACTGTGATGCCATTCAGGCCCCTCTCCATCAGATTCTCCAGGATCTCTCAGTCCTGTCACTGCCCTGTGTTAAAACCGCCTAAGAGGTTAGACTCACTGGAAAAGACTCTGATGCTGGGAGGGACCGGGGGCAGGAGGAGAAGGGGACGACCGAGGATGAGACGGCTGGATGGCATCACGGACTCGATGGACGTGAGTCTGAGTGAACTCCAGGAGTTGGTGATGGACAGGGAGCCCTGACGTGCTGCGATTCATGGGGTTGCAAACAGTGGGACACGACTGAGCGACTGAACTGAACTGAAGGGGTTAGAACATGAAGTCCTTTTAAAATATGCTCTATCTCCTCCATTTCCCTAGACTTGAACTTTCCTCTTACATTTTAAGAAGAAGATGGGAGCAAATTAGTGAGAGCTTCGAGTCTGGAGCCTTCTCTTGCTTAGTGACAGTGCACCATGCATCCTGGGTTGAGGGGAGGAAGAGTGCTTTGCCATCTTTGTTCACTGTCTTCCTTGAGCTTGTATCACAAATTGCTACTTGCCTGGCCATTGTCTATTCTCTCCTCTACCCTTGTAACGGGATCCCCTTGATTGTTGAATGCGGCCACACGCCACACTACAAAACTGGTGTCTCCACCTCCTTTCCTGAAGAAGGCAATGTCAGTGGACTGCAGTGTTCTTGCCTGGAGAATTCCATGGATGGAAGAGCCTGATGGGCTTAAGTCCATGAGCTCGCAAAGAGCCGAACATGACACACACAGCCTCCTTTGCAGGTGAGGTGGTCCATCTGAAGTATGCGGAAGTCACTGGGTGAGAGGCGGGTTCTGGGGAACTACTTTATAAAGGGCACTAACAAATTTGGAAGGCACCCTTTGTGCACTTCCCTGCTCCCTTCTTCTTCCCGGTAGGAGTACTGGCAGCCACCATGGGCCATGAGGGGAAGGTGCAGAGGGAAGCCACATAGGAAGGATGGCAGAGCAGAAAGACAGAAAGTTGTAATGGCATGGTAAGGCCGCCAGAGCAACCCTGCACTGCCCAAGAGGAAAAGTGCACCCTTGTTTCACTGAAGCCATTGTTTCTCAGGTCACTGTTACCAGCACTTAAATGCAGTTTCAAATTCACACGGAGCACAACCAGCAAAGCTTTTTGGCCCTTTCCCACACATTTGCCTTCCTTGGTAGCTCAGTTGGTATAGAATCTACCTGCAGTGCAGGAGACCGGGTTTGATCCCTGGGTCAAGATCTCCTAGAGAAGGAAATGGCAACCCACTCCAGTATTCTTGTCTGGAAAATCCTGTGGATAGAGGAGCCTGGTGGGCTACAATTCAGGGGTCACAGGAGTCGGACATGACTGAGCACCTCACCACCACCACACATCTCAGCCACGCTGGCTACCATCCCTACCATGTCCCTGCGTGCCCTTGTCTACTCCTGCAGGTTTGTGATGTGCATGTTCTTCCTGCATCTTTGGCCCAAGGCCGTCTTGTTTCTTGAGCCTGGCACCACTTCCTACCCAGCCATGCCTGTGCCTTGGGCTGCCTCTCTTCTCCTTTATTGGAATTAACTATGAAATGAGATTAACCCAGCATGACAGTTTTGAGAGCTTCACATCCCTCCAGAATGAACTTCTCTGTTGAAATATTTGTATGTAAGACAGTCTTTTCCCTGAAGTTTTATAACCTACATTCCTGTCTGTAACTAGTCAGCAGCTCCTGAGAAGAAGTGGGTTGAGTGGGAACTTCACGGCAAGAATTCCCTTTATGTCACCATGAGGCTTGCTAAACAGGAAAGAAAAATCATGCAACTATAAAGAAAAATAAGAAATGAAAGTAATCACAAGAGCCTCTAGAAGAGTGGCATACAAACAGGCGATCCTAAAACAGTAAGAGAGTGCACTGATATCTAGATAACAGATGCAGATACATGCAGTGTTTATGGGAGTTTCAAGTTGGGCATGGCGTCTTACCAGGTTTGGTGTCATATGCAGTTTATGGTTCTCTGCCATGATAGGTCAGAGGGCAGAAGGGTCCTCTCTGCAGCCACTGCCCCCACTCCCACCTGGCTGCCTCCCCGCCACAGGGCCCCATGGAGCTCTGGGCTGGGATGCTCCCCTCTGTTAGAGGACCCACTGGGCCTGGGGCCTGCGTTTGGCCATTTAGGCACTCACCACAGGACAAGAAGATATCGCTGCAGCTCCTTTCTATTTCTGACCTCAGTGCCTCTAAGCAACACAAAAGTCTGGACTTGTCCTCTCCTGTTCTTTGGGAAGCCCATCTGCATAGAGCTTCAGACCAAGTGAGGCTATTTCAGTTCTGAGAGCTCCGTATGGGGGACTCTCCCGGGAGAAGGAACTAGCGTCCACTGACTGCCTGGGCTGACTGGCAGATCCTCATCACCTTTCCCCTTCAGTTCAACCTGCTCTCATCCTCTTCCAGATCCCTGAACCAGCCTCACTGACTTTGCTACCTGGTCTCTGCAGATATTCACATTGTGAACCCGAATGTACATAACATGAACCCTTGCAAAGCATGTTTTCACTCAGTAATACAAGTGGCATGAACGTGTCTTAAAACAGGCAGGAACCCCATATAGTACATTCTACATCCACAGTACCTTCTGGTGATTGCATGAACAAACAAATGAATGCTGAGTAAATACTTAGCAAATTAAATACTTATAAGCATGTGCAAACCATGTTACTCCTATGGTGAAGAAGTTTAAGGGGAAACTCACAAGGTTTCACTGGAGGACAAAAACTACCCCTGAGCTAGTCTTTCCTGAATAGCTCGCAGACGATATCCTCTCCTTGTAAATGAATCTATTCCCTCTAAAAACTTCATGAAGCAGAAGAGGTGGACATCTCTGATTTTTAAGTCATTTTTTCAGTATACTCACCATGTTGCTTATCAGATGTCTTGTGCTTCATCTCCGGCACCTTTTGGCCAAATAAACCAGTCTGTGCTCAATTCTCCAATTGACTAGATAGCTCAGGGAACAAACCCTCAAATCTGATTACAGGAAAATTCATTACTTTAAGTCCTCCCTCAGGGTTCGGAGCTCATAAAAGAAACCTCCAGAGGCCCCAGCTGAGGGGAAGAAAGGCTCCGGGCTGTGAATCTACAGATCAGCAATAATTAACCTGAACTAATTATGGTCAAGCCCCAGGTCAGTCTTCCCAGATCAAGACTGCCTCCTGACAAGTGGGCTTTCAGAGAAAGAACTTTTCACTCAAACTCAAAAGGAACATTCAACAGATTTTAATATACAAGAGCAAAACCCAAATGGCCTCCTCTAGCAGGCAAAGACCAGCCAGGTCAGAGGTTCACTGGCAGGAAACACAGAGCCCCTAAAAAGCAAATACACAAGGATGCTGTCCCCGGCCCTGCATATGATCAGTTCAGTTCAGTCACTCAGTCGTGTCTGACTCTTTGTGACCCCGTAGACTGAAGAATGCCAGTCCATGGCCTTCCCTGTCCATCACCAGCTCCCAGAGCTTACTCAAAATTCATGTCCATCGGGTCAGTGATGCCATGCAACCATCTCATCCTCTGTCATCCCCTTCTCCTGCCTTCAGTCTTTCCCAGTATCAAGGTCTTTTCCAATGAGTCAGTTCTTCGCTTCAGGTGGCCAATGTGTTAGAGCTTCAGCTTCAGCATTAGTCCTTTCAATTAATATTCAGAACTGATTTCCTTTAGGATGGACTGGTTGGATCTCCTTGCAGTCCAAGGGACTCTTAGGAGTCTTCTCCAACACCATAGTTCAAAAGCATCAATTCTTCGGCGCTCAGCTTTCTTTATAGTCCAACTCTCACATTCATACTTGACTACTGGAAAAACCATAGCCTTGAACAGATGGACCTTTGTTGGCAAAGTAATGTCTCTCCTTTTTAATATGCTGTCTAGGTTGGTCATAGCTTTTCTTCCAAGGAGAAAGCATCTTTTAATTTCGTGGCTGTAGTCACCGTCTGCAGTGATTTTGGAGCCCCCAAAAATAAAGTCTGACACTGTTTCCCCATCTACTTCCCATGAAGTGGTGGGACCGGATGCCATGATCTTCGTTTTCTGAATGTTGTTTTAAGCCAACTTTTTCACTCTCTTCTTTCACTTTCATCAAGAGGCTCTTTAGTTCTTCACTTTCTGCTATAAGGGTGGTGTTATCTGCATATCTGAGGTTATTGATATTTCTCCCAGCAATACTGATTCCAGCTAGTGCTTCATCCAGCCCAGCATTTCGTATGATGTACTCTGCATAGACGTTAAATAAGCAGGGTGACAATATACAGCTTTGACATAATCCTTTCCCGATTTGGAACCAGTCTATTGTTCCATATCCAATTCTAACTTGCTTCTTGACCTGCATACAGACTTCTCAGGAGGCAGGTCAGGTGGTCTAGTATTCCCATCTCTTGAAGAATTTTCCACAGTTTGTTGGAAAAACATGTCATGTTGTATATGATATTCCTAAGGATTTTAAAACAAATACCATAGATATCAGGACAGAAAGACAAGCAGCAAACTATGAAAGAGATGTACTTTTTATTTAATAAATTAAAAGACGACAGAAAAAAGAAAAAGAATATTCCAAAAGAAAAAATGGTGAATTATAAGGAGAGAGAGTTCACCACAGAAACTATAACCAATGAGTACAATCAACATGGTATTTTTAATGTTCAGCTTTAGTAATAAAAAATCAAACAGTGAGAGAACTTTTGTCTTAATAAATTATTAAATGAAGGATATAATGCTCATATTCATAGAGTGATGAATCGGGCACTCTCATACATTCTTGGAGTGTAAAGAGATAGACATGCAACTTTTGGAAGGCGATTTGGCATAGGTAACAGAAGTCTTAACCTTTTGATTTAGGAATTTTTATCCTTAGGGCAGTGGTTCTCAAACAGGAGTGTTTTGCCAGCTGGGGGACATTGGGCGATCTGGAGATAATGATTGTCAAGATATGGGAAAGGGTCATGCTACTGCTACTGGCATTTGTGTGTGCATGTCAGCGTCAATTTGTGATAAAAACTCTACAAACGGGATAGAAGGGACCTACCTCAACATAATAAAGGCCATATACAACAGACCCACAGCAAACATTCTCATGGAGAAAAACTGAAAGCATTTCCTCTAACATCAGGAAGAAGACAAAGATGTCCACTTTCATCACTTTAATTCAACATAGTTTGGGAAGTCCTAGCCACGGCAATTGGAGAAGAAAAAGAAATAATGGGAATCCAAACTGGAAAAGAAGTAAAACTGTCACTGTTTGTGGATGACATGATACTATACTTTGAAAATCCTAAAGATGCTACCAGAAAACTACTAGAGCTCATCAATGAATTTGGTAAAGTTGCAGGTTACAAAATTAATACACAGAGATCTCTTGCATTCCTGTTCACTAACAACAAAAGATCAGGATGACAAATTAAGGAAACAATCCCATTCACCATCACAACAAATAGAATAAAATGTCTAGGAATAAACTTAAGGAGGCAGAAGACCTGTTCTCAGAATAAAACTATAAAATAGTAATGAAAGAAATCAAAAGTGACACATTCTATGATGCATGGAACAGCCTTCTGAGGATAAGAATTATTGGTCCAGAACATCAATAATGTCATTGTTGAGAAACCCTCACTTAGGGGGGAAAATTCAAGTAAGTACACAGGGATATGTATTCAAGAATATTCAATTCAGCATTGTATAAAAAGTTAAAAATTAGAAGCAGAGCACATCCATAGAGGTCTAGTTAATTCATACTCCCTGCCTGCACTAGAATACCACAGAGCCACTAAAAGTTAAATGAATCTGTGTTCGTTGGTATGGAAATACATAGTGCTAAGTATCTGGTTTCAGAATCACATGCCTAATATAATAATATTTTGTGTTCATTCCCTGGTGGCTCAGCTGGTAAAGAATCTACCTGCAATGCAGGAGACCCAGGTTCGATTGCTGGGTTGGGAAGATCCTCTGGAGAAAGGATGGAAAGAATACCTCTAGTATTCTTGAGCTTCCCTGGTGGCTCAGCTGGTAAAGAATCAGCCTGTAATACGGGAGACCAGGGATCAATCCTTGGGTTGGGAAGATCTCCTGGAGAAGGGAAAGGCTACCCACTCCAGTATTCTGACCTGGAGAATTCAATGGACTGTATAGTCCCATGGGGTCACAAGGAGTCAGACACAACTGAGCGACTTTCACTTTTATAGGTATAGAAAGGATCTGAGTGCTTTTAACCACCATGTCATTTATTTGACAGTGGTGTGTGTGACATGATGTGTGTGTGTGTGTGTGTGTGTGTGTGTGTGTGTGTGTGTGGGGGCGCATGCTCAGTCACTTGGTCGTGTCCAACTCTTTGCGACCTCATGAACTGTAGCCCACCAGGCTCACTTGTCCATGGAATTTTCCAGACAAAAATACTGGAAACATGATGGGTGATTGTAATTGTTTATTTTAGCTTATCAGTGTTTTCTATTTTTCTTTCAACAACGTGGCTAATGGAGACCTTATAATATAGTGTTTTAGACCAAGGACTTTAGAGTCAGACACCAAAGGGCCTGGCTTGGTCCTTTCCCTGCAATATGAAGACCCAAACGATCTGGTACCAGGGAGCCCACAGTCTACATGCCAACAAGCTGCTGGGGCTGCCCCCTAGAATGCTTCATCCCAATCCCCATAAAGCCACCTCATGACATGATATCACCTTATCCCTTTTCTTTTCCTGAAAGTCATCCAACAGCAACAATTTTTGTTGAAACTGGAGACAAAACTTTAAATTACTTGGAAGAACTGTCCAAAGCAGTCAAAATATAGCAGGAGAATGAACAGGGGAGACTGTGAGGAGGTGAGAGGCTGCAGACCTCCAAGGAAGCCAGTGAGCATAATTCTGAAAATTAGGGACACCCCCGACATGCAAAACTGGAGTAGCTTGTTTATTGCAGAAGGAATGTAGGAGTTATCAGCTAACATGAGAATGCTTTCCAGATGTAGTTTGGTTTTAAGAAGCCAGGGGGTGCAGCTAAGTGAGGGATCACCCAAGCTAGTGGTATTTGCAGTCTTCCCCAAGAAGCTGTGAAGATGGAATCTGTATGGAAAAAAAAAAAAGAAAGAAAGAAAATAAAAATAAAATAGAAATCAGCTTCTTATCCCCACTAGCTTGGGAGCAGTGCAATGCAGGAGACCCAGGTTTGATTCCTGGGTCAGGAAGATCCCCTAAAGAAGGAAATGGCAACCCACTCCAGTATTCTTGCCTGGAAAATCCCATGGACAGAGGAGCCTGGCTGCTTACAGTCCATGGAGTCACAAAAGTCAGACACAACTGAGCAACTAAACCATCACCACCAATAAAAGTTAAACAGACTTCTGGGTAATACCTTGTATCATTTTTTAAAAATCACTGTGCTCGGGACATAGTGGTGAAGCAATCAAACATACTCTCTGTATCTTTGCAGAGTTTACAGTCTGCTCAGGGAGCCACAGTTGGTCAAATAATTCCACAAATTGCAAATGTGACATGGTGAGTAAGAGCTTGGACTTTGGAGGTAGACAAACCCAGGATCGAGGCCTTGCTTGCCCATTTAACCTCTCAGAGAGTTATTGCTCACCTGCCAAATGGACAAGTATAATAGCCCTACCTCACAGGGCTGTTGTAATGCATGCAAGACACTTAGCACGGTGCCCAGCATACAGTGGGCGCTCACTAGATGTTTTGTTTGCTATTACTGTTAGTACAACTGATAGTAGCAGCAACAAGAGCAGTAAAAGCACAATGAAGGGAAGACTAAATTTGTAAGAACTTAAAATGGAATGGGGCTGGAGAGGTCTCATTTAGATGGTGGGTTGTAAAAGCTTCTTTGGGGAAAAGGGGACAAAAAGAACATTCATCTCCAGGAATTTACCAAAACCTTGGGAATGTTTCAGATTCTCCTGGTACATGGTACCACTGTTCTAGCAAAGCTTAGGAGCCAGGAAACCCCCACCAACATGACATATGAACCATATGATAAAGCAGAGGCCCCTCACCCACCCCATTCTGCCTCTCAGTCAGCAGGTGCAAGCAGCCTGGCAGGAGCTAATGAAATGTTTACTGAAAAGATTAGCTTGTCAGTGGAGCTGGACAGATGGCTATTGATCCTTTGCTCATCCATCATTCCATTCCCATCTGAGAGTAGGTATGGAAGCAATTCTCTCTGACCCAGAACTCAGGGTAAGACTCAGGCCCCAGGAACAGGGCAACAGGAAGCATGTGCAACATGAAAGGTCTGTTGGATCTGTGATGTGATCGGGGTGATCTCTGAGTCACTGGAAGACCCGTGTTCTGCTTCCTTGTATTATTGAGCTCTGGGATCATGAAAAAGGTATGGTAAGTCTCCTGCAGGAGTTTACATCCTGCCATAATTATATTTTGACCTCAGACTCTGTGAGACTCAATTATTCTCATCTGTGAAATGGAGGCAATAATGCCTACCTCATGGAAGTGTTTTCATGTCTTAAATCAGGAAACAGATATCAAAGTTCTAAGATTGTTGCAGGGATGTTTGATGTCTAAGAAGAGAAAATTGAGGCTGAGATGAGAACACTTGTCCTAGTCCATAAATTTTTCCAGTGTGTGGTCTTAAAGAATCTGGCATTGTTCTAAAGAGCTTGACCCTTGACCTGGGGGCAGTGCTGAGCCACTGAAGGGTGCAACTGGATAAAATATAGGTTTAGCAAGATCACTCTGGTAGTAGGGAGGTGAGACTGGAATTTGTCACAGCTCAAGTAATAGGAGTAGGGGTACAGAGGCCCCTCAGAGATTGAATATATAGGGTTTGATGATTAATTGATTGACTGGACAGGAGAGGTGGGGGAAGGGCTGACTCCCATGTGCTCGGAGGCACTTTCAGTGACACAGGAAGCCCTCAGGGAGAAGCAGACAAAGGAAAGATAATGAGCTCAGTTTGAACATGGTGAGTGTGAGATGCTTCTGAAAGTCCCAAGTGAGACGTCTGCCAGGTGGCTGGAGGCGATCTTGATCCTCAGGAGTCAGATCTGGGTGCAGTATAATCTGAGAATCACTGCCCTCATCATCAGCACCACCTCCACCACCAGTACCGTCAACACCACCACCACCTTCAGCAGCAGCAACGTCATCAGTGAGTTGGCAGTGGAAGCCACCTGACTGGATGGGGCTGACCGTGGAGAATGTTGATGAAGGGACAGATGAAACAAGACACCTGGAAAATGAAAGGTGGTTCCATGGGAGCCAAGGACCATGAGTTTCAGGAAGGAGGAAGGGATCATCAGCAGTTGAAAATTCTAAAAAATGGGGTCATATTTTTAAAAAGAAACTAAAAGCACATCTCCTGATTTGGTAAAAAGGAGCTAATTTTAAATTTAGGGCAGAGCATTTCTGTAAGGCAATTGAGAGTGGTTAGGAGGTTGAGAGGAGAAGGCAATGGCACCCTACTCCAGTACTCTTGGCTGGAAAATCCCAGACATGACTGAGTGACTTCACTTTCATGCATTGGAGAAAGCAATGGCAACCCACTCCAGTGTTCTTGCCTGGAGAATTCCAGGGACGGGGGAGCCTGGTGGGCTGCCATCTGTGGGGTCGCACAGAGTCAGACACTACTGAAGCGGCTTAGCAGCAGCAGGAGGTTGAGAATATACAATGAGTGTAACCAGCTCAACACCGAGGATGAGGAGGGAGGGAGGCTGGAGGAGGGTGCAGGGGAAGTAGGGCTGTTACAGGATGGGAGTCACTTCAGAGTCTTCCAGTGTGGCGGAAGAATCCCGAGGAGAGTGAGATGGTCAAGACCAAGAGGCAAGAGAGGAGCAAGGTCCCAGAGGAGGCGCAGACTGGGAGCCCAGATGAAGAATGCGGGACACCTCTGCAACTACAGGTCAGCCCTGCAGGAGGGCGGGCTGAGCCCAGCAGGAAGGAAGGGAACGAAGCAGAATCCCCTTTCCGACAGTGCCCTTTCTTGAGGAGAGAGGGGCAGTTATCTGATAAGAACAGGGAGGGATGGGTGAGGGGCTTGAGGAAAGTCAGGAAAGTGTGTAACAGTCGCTGTGGAGAATGGAAGAGAGAGGTGACCTCGGACACCACCAGGCCAGGAGGAGGCCCAGATGGGAGGGAGACCGCCAGGATGTGCAGGAAGAGAAGAGCTGGGTTTGCATGAAGCCAAAGATTCAAATAGGCAGGGCATGGGACAGAGGTGAAAGAGAAGTGTCTGCCAGGACCCTCGGATTACTGGTCTGGAGGATTGTGGGTGCCATTCAGCCCAGCTGCATACCTGGGAAGGGGCCAGGGAGTGAGCCCTGAAGGGCATTTGTTTTACAGCAGGCTGCCCTGAGACACTGTGCCTGCTGGCCAACTTCATCACCTCCCACTTAACTTTTCACCCTGGGTCAACCAGCATGAAAGTTAACAAACTTGCCTGTCTGGCACCTGGGACTAGAGAGGATGCGGCCTCCAGGGCACAGCCTGGCACAGAGAGGTCCCTGTCAGGGGGCACTGGCTGCTGAACTGGATGTGTGACCCTGGGCAGTCCTCTTTTCCTTTTTTCTCTGCCTCAGTTTCCCCATCTAGGGGAGCCTGTAAGGACCCAGCCAATGTGGACACACTTAGGAGTGTGTTTTTTATAATCCAAGGTACTGGAGGCGAGGGAGTGGGGAGATGAGAGCCGAGCTCAGAAACACAAACCCATGTTAACAGCAAACCAGCCAAACAAGATCTGAATGTGTGTTTCCTGTTAATTAATGGCTTCTTTTGAGGTTATTAAGTTAGACTGGGTAGGTGTGTGGCCTTTCTTTCTACTGCCCTTCCAATTAACAGGCACTTTGCTTGGTAAATGTTAATTTAGAGTAATTGGGCGTGCAGATGAGGGAGTGCAGGGAGGGGGAACAATGCTCCCTTTCCTGTAGGTTAATTGCTAGTAAGTATTGTCCCTTCAGCCCTGGTCCCCAGTGATTAACGGCCTGGGAGTCCAGGCTGAAATCCCTGAGGGTCCGCAAAGGCTTAACCCCTCACGACTGAGACGAGAGCAGAGAAAAATCCCAGCAGTGGCACTTTGCTTGGTAAATGTTAATTTAGAGTAATTGGGCGTGCAGATGAGGGAGTGCAGGGAGGGGGAACAATGCTCCCTTTCCTGTAGGTTAATTGCTAGTAAGTATTGTCCCTTCAGCCCTGGTCCCCAGTGATTAACGGCCTGGGAGTCCAGGCTGAAATCCCTGAGGGTCCGCAAAGGCTTAACCCCTCACGACTGAGACGAGAGCAGAGAAAAATCCCAGCAGGTCTTTCTGGGCTTGTAAACAAGGCCTGTGCCGTGCTTCTCACCTGTGAAAAAGTGGCCTTCAGATCTCTTGCCACTGGTCTGTTCTGAAAGTCAGCTCTATGAAGAGGTGTTGGCAAATTGCAGCAATGAGAATGGACCTAGCAATTATCATGCTACGTGAAGTATATCAGACAAAGAGAAGCGTGTGATACCACTTGCATACAGAATCTACAAAAATGAACTTATTTTACAAAGCAGAAGTAGTTTCACAGACATAGAAAACAAACACGGTTATCAAAGGTGAAAGGAGGGGTTATTAGCTATAATCACCATGCTGTACATTAGGTCCCCAAAACTTGTCAATCATAATGGAAGGTTATATCCTTTGACCAGTATGTCTCCCACAGCCCAGCCCCTGGTAACAACCATTCTATTGTGTTTCCATTGATTGGGCTTTTTAAGATCACATTGACATGATGTATATATGAAATACATATCATACAGAACTTGTCTTGATCTGCCTGCCTTATTTCACTTAGTATAATGCCCTCAAGCTTCATTCAAGCTGTTGCAAATAGCAACAGGATTTTCTTCTCTTCTCATGGTTGAGTAATACTCCATTGTATTAGTGTGTGTGTGTACATGAATAGCTTGAAAGGGCAAAAAGATAGGACACTGAAAGATGAACTCCCCAGGTCAGTAGGTGCCCAATATGCTTAGGTCTCCTGCATTGCAGGCAGATTCTTTACCATCTGAGCCACCAGGGAAGCCCCCTTTTCTAGTTGACCACAAAAAGCTTCTGATGGACTCAATGTGTAATTCATATTTTCTTCTCCCCAGTTCCTGTCATTACCCTTGGTGACTTCAACAGTCCCAATTACAAGAACTGTGCCACAAAACACTATACCACAGGCCCTTATCACCAGGCCACTCCAGCCACTCACAAGCAAACCCATTGCAAGGATGGTCACTGTCAACACTTGGAATTTCTGCTTTACTTCTAAGTGTTGGAACTCTGAAATAAATGTTCACAGCTTTTCATTCCCCTATACTGTCACTGACCAAGGTCAATACCCTCCGTGGAACTCAGCCCCTTTGAGATCAGTCCCTTGATCTCCTGCAAGCTTCATCTGTATCCCGCCTCCCTCGATAACTTCTCTCATCACTCCTAATTATGCCCCTAGTATGCCTCTTCAAGAGCCTGAGACTTCCTCTTCACCCTAGGCACTGTCCAACATTGTGTTCTGAGTCCTCTCCTCTTCCTCCATCCCCACACTGAGGTTTCATCTGCACCTACTGCTAGAACTGCAGACACTTTTTGCAGTATAGGTATCACACAGGCTCCGACACTTCCAATTGCTTACAGTTTTCACCTGAGTACCTACTGCTTGAAATCCTACATGCCAAAATAAAACTAAGTAGGTTCACAAAACCAACTCTTTTGACTTCCTTATTTCTTACCTACTCATTCTCAAACCTTACTGTCATCTGCATATTTCCCTACATCTAGTCATTTGTCTCTTCTCTACTTTTGAAGTGCATTTTACTTTTCCCTTGGACTGCTATTACAATCCCTAGATTTTTCTTTTGTCACCTTCTGTCTTGCCTCTATTCCACTTTTTCCGAAAATGACATCAGATTCTTTTTAAAATGCACACCTGATTAAACCACTGCTTTGAAATGTCTTATACTGACAATGTACAAGATATCTGCGTAATTTATTATCTTTCCATAAAATACAATTATAAAAGGAAAAATAGTAACTATGTATAGTAAAGAACTGGACATCTTAACCAACAGATCAAAGTTAACATCCTCAACAAGAGATAAATGAAGACCACATCATTCCTGATGTGAAGTTCTGAAAAGAAAGTAACATTACTTATATAATGTACCAAGCAAAGATGCAAAATATGGATCATATCAGGAGAATATATCAACAAGTCCAGACAGATAGGCTGAAAAATAAGTGGCCTACACTCTTCAAAATTGCCAATATCATAACAGACAAAGAGACTGAAGAGCTGTTACAGATTAAAGAATACTAATCTGCCTGCAGTACAGGAGACCTGGGTTTGATTCCTGGGTTGAGAAGATCCCCTGGAGAAGGGAATAGCTACCCACTCCAAGAAATTTATGGACAGAGGAGTCTAGTGGGCTATAGTCCATGGGGTTGCAAAGAGTTGGACACAACTGAGCGACTAATACATGACATTAAAGAGACATTACAATTAATATGATACATGACCCCTGATCAGATCTTCTATAAGAAAAAAATCCCATTAAGGACATTAATGGCACAAGAAAAAATTGGAATACAGACTACAGATTTTACAAAAATTTTATATCAGTGTTAAATGTTCTGAATTTGATAATCATAGTGTGATTGTAAAAATAAAGATGTCCTGGCTCTTAGGATATACACACTAAAGTATTAGGGGGCAAGGCTTTACACATATACACAAAGAGGAATGGGGAGTAGGATAATGACAAAGCACATGGGGCAAGATGTAAATATTGGTGAACCCAAGCAAAGTGTATTCTGAAGGTCTTTGTATTCTTCTTGCAATTTGTATATACATTTGAAATCATTTAGAATAAATCATTTAGAATTCATCAAGAAAACATTCCATGTTTCTTCAATGCCTACTGAATTAAGTACAAATTCTTGGCCAAGTATCCAGGTGAGTCCATTTGAAACAAAGTTTCAGTAAACTGTATACCCTTCTTTACTATGGCTACTTTAAATAAGTTTAATAAAATGTACATTCCTAAACACTTTCTTGGACTCCATGAATTTGCTGATGTCCATATATTCCCTTCCCCTACACTGTCACTTATAGAAGTCTAATTTCTCTTCACCAAAGCCCATCTTACTTACCTTTTCTACTACTTCCAAAACCCTACCAAGCTGGGTGTAACCTATCCCTAAGAACCGAAACAGTTCAGACGATAAGTAAACCAGGCCACAACTGGGGGGAAAAAAAAAAAAAAAACCTAAGGGGGATGACATAATCAGTTTAAGCCATGTGGCATTTAAAGCTAAATGTAGAACAACCTAAAGAAATTCAGAGGTACTTGACCAGTAGTCAGAAGTGAAATAGATATTTAAGGGTCATATACCCAGAAAGAGTAATTGAGCTACAAAACAGGTGAATATCTCAGAATAAGTATGTAAAGAGAGAATGTGTGTGCTTAGTCGCTTCAGTCATGTTCAGCTCTGTGCAACCCCAGATAGACAGACTGAAAAATGATTGGCCTGCACTCTGCAAAACTGTCAATATCATAACAGACGAAGAAAGGCTGAAGAGCTGCTACAGATTAAAGACTACTACTCTGCCTGCAGTACAGGAGACCTGGGTTCCATTCCTGGGACTATAGACCACCAGGCTCCTCTGTCATGGGATTCTCCAGGCAAGAATGCTGGAGTGGGTTTCTATGCCCTTCTCCAGATCTTCCTGACCCAGGGATTGAACCTGCGTCTCTTACGTCTCCTGCACTGGCAGACAGGTTCTTTACCACTGCCTAGTGCCACCTGAGAAGCCCATGAACAGAGAATAGGACCAACAATTGGAACTCCAAGGGCAGCATTTGTTATTAGATGGAAGCAGAAAGGACAAGTAAAAGATACACAGAAAATATAGTCAGAGAGGTAGAAAGAGAACCATGACACAGTCTTTATTGTTACAAGTAAGAAAAAATTTTTGAAGGAATAGTAGTAAAATAATATTAAATCTAATAGCATGCTCAAAAAGAAAAAAGAACTAAGCAGATACATGAACAAAAATAAAAAACAAAAAACACTGAACCATGGTGAGAGCAGTTTCAATAGCATTGTGAATATGAGGCCTGAATGAAGCTTATTAAATTTCAATCAACATTTAATGCCTTCTAGGTGTCAAACATTGGGTTTAAAAAAGGAAACAGGCTGAAATTAGGCAATGGGTATACACCAAAGGTTGGAGATGGTAGAATGTAAAGCCAAAGGGAAAAGTCTATACCTTTAATTTTTATCTAAGTGTATTCTTACCAGAAGATGACAAGAAGATTCATTTTCTATCTTTTGAATCTAGGAACAAGATAAAGTATAAGGAAAATTCAAGTTAGTCTCTGGCACTTGGTTTTACATTAATTAACAGATATTTTGCTACTTCTGCTAAGTCGCTTTAGTCATGTCCGATTCTGTTTGACCCCATAGATGGAAGCCCACCAGGCTCCCCCCATCCCTGGGATTCTCCAGGCAAGAACACTGGAGTGGGCTGCCATTTCCTTCTCCAATGTATGAAAGTGAAAAGTGAAAGTGAAGTCACTCAGTCGTGTCCAACTGTTCGCGACCCCATGGACTGCAGCCCACCAGGCTCCTCCATCCATGAGATTTTCCAGGCAAGAGTACTAGAGTGGGGTGCCATTGCCTTCTAGGAGCAAGAATTATAATACATTTAAAAATATAATTATTAGCTTCTATATCTTATTTAAAATTATAATAAAATAATGAATTACAAAGATACTTTTCATTTATAACATGCAGCTTCTGGAAAACACAGCATATCAATTTAAGTGGCTAAATAATCCTTATAAGATCATTAAATCATTTGATGTTTAGTAGAGGGCCTATTGTTGTTTAGTCCCTCAGTCATGTCTGACTCCCTTGTGACCCCATGGACTGTATGTAGCCCACTGATCATGGGATTATCCAGACAAGAAATACTGGAGGGGGTTGCCATTTCCTTCTCTAGGAGATCTTCCCAAACTAGGGTTTAAACCCACATCTCCTGCTTGGCAGGTGGATTCTTTACCACTGAACCACCTGGGCTCAGAAGGCCTACTGCTGAGGCACAAAAGTATTTAACGAGTTCAAGGCAACGGCCAGGGCAAAATTAGATGCAATCTAGTGTGTTTATTAGAGTAACTGGATCTGGATTAACAGAACAATGTCAATATTTTTGCACATTTCTCTGGCTATACAAGCATCATTGTCACCTAAGAAACCACTGACAGCTTTTTCCTCTTAATTCCCTCTCCTGCCTCATTCTCTTTCTTAACTAGATAAGAAAAGCAAAGCAGAGTATCAATAATGTGAACATTAGTATAAATACCATTATTGCAAACAATTTATGCTATTGTGAATGCAATATTACAAGAACAGTAATGAGTCTCCAGTGTTATATTGCTTACAACATTTTGTTTTATTAGCTTATGAAAATACTTTTCACAAAATCAAATTCTGCAGATTTATAGACTGTCAAAATAAAAGTTGTCACTGAGTAACTATACTAAAAACCTACAGAAACATTTAGCATGGTAATATATGTATTAGGACATGCATGTAAAGGAAAGAAAATCACTTATGATTAAGCAATTCATGTGGCATTATTTGTTACATAAATCCAGCTTAATTGTTTGAGAATCCAGAACTTCCAATTACTTTAATAAACATACTAGATTACATCTAATTTTGCTCTGACCACAACATCAACTGATGCAGTTTAAACATGGTTTAATTTATGAATTGTTTTCCAGGAATGAAATAATGACATCAAGGCTATAACTCAAGGGAAGATTTTGCTAAATGCATTAAATTGGACTGCAGCATCATGAAAACGAAGTGACTGTATGAAGTAACACAGAATGTACACTATAATATAGTTTAAATGCTTTTCTTCATCTATATTGATGAGTTTTGTGACTCGACTTTCCTAGAGGTTCAGAAGTAAAGAATCCATCTGCAATGCAGGATACCTGGGTTTGAACTCTGAGTTGGGAAGATCCCCTGGAGAAGGGAAGATCCTCTGGAGGAGGAAATGGATACCCACTCCAGTATCCTGACCTGGAGAATTCCATGGACAGAGGAGCCTGGCAGGCTACAATCCATGGAGTATCAAAGAGTCAGACAAGACTGAACAACTTTCACTCACTTACTTGCTCATTCAAATTCAGATTTAACAAAAATATTTCAGATTTAAGAGACAAGCACGTTTCCTGGGCTCAGGAAGCTCAGTTAACATTCACTTTCTGCACTCCTCCACACATACCTACACCTGTGGTCTACTCTACACTCAGTGCTTTACAGTGCTCTGTACTTTTAATTATGATGAACAGTGATACAATGGTAGCCTCAGTTCTACAGTGCTATGCAATGAATGCGACAATGAGGAAAACTACTGGTCTAATGTGATCCAAGGGAAATAAAGTATTAGAGAAGCCAGCTCTCTTTAATACAATGAAAATTGTGTTACTTACTTTCTCTAGACAACTGTTGGCATTTCAGCCTAAGTCTGTATTTCTCATTTTCTTCAAGCATTTTTGAAATGATTTTGTATACTCTATTCCATACTAAAACCTTCAAAAGATAAGCACAGTTAAGGAACACTGAGCAGAGAATGTGGACTACAACTAGGAGTAAGTCAACTGTGATGACTGCAAGTCACTCAGTCGTGTCCAACTCTTTGCAACCTATACAGTCCATGGAATTCTCCAGGCCAGAATACTGGAGTGGGTAGCCTTTCCCTTCTCCAGGGGATCTTCTCAACCCAGGGATCGAACCTAGGTCTCCCGCACTGCAGGTGGATTCTTTATCAGCTGAGCCACAAGGGAAGCCCCAAGTCAACTGTGGTGTATGCCAATTTGATATTATCATTACAAAGCACTCAGAGACCTAAAAGTTAAACAAAATTGCTTTCCCATATTCACTGAATTCTCTGAATTTTTTCTAACTTCTTAGTATTTCCTCTCTGTAGTATTTAAACTAACTGTCCTGGGAACTTCCCTGGTGGTCCAGTGGTTAAGACTCCACAGGAGGCAGTTTGTAAGATCATACATGCTGCATGGCATAGCCAAAAACTTAAAAATAAATAATTAGGGAAATTTATAATAAATAAATAAATTTTCCTGGATGACAGCAAGGTCTTTCAAAGGCAATGTCTAGTAAGTCCTATGGTTTCAACATAATCAATTTTGTTTTGAAAGGTAGTAAAAATAATAAATTTATATTCCTATGTATAAACCACTGGGCCATGATATGATTTTTTAGTGTATTTTATTCTAGTTAATAATTAAACATTTCTCCTAGGACATACCAAAGCAAACTTACTAGAGAGCATGAATATACTAGGATAGGAAGAATGGAGACCACAGAAGCAAAGAGAGAAATCTAGGCTCAAATTCTAGCTTAACTAGTTAACCAGTTGCTTAATATCAGGCAAGTGTTTTAATCTCATCTAGGAGTAACTTCATACACTGGATTATTAGAAATCATGAAAAATATACATAAAGCATTTACACCTAGTGTCTGGCCCACAGTAGTTATAGGTAAACATTGGCTACTGTCCAAGAGGAATTGGTTCTTGGAAGAAAAACTTCTCAGTATACTGGAAAGACTAAATGCTCACTCAAAATACACTTGCTGAAAGAGTCACTTTGAATGCTGTTCTATACCATATATGGATTAGAAATCAAACAAACTTAAAATGCAAAAATAATATAATTTATGTGTCATTATCAACTAATGATTTCTTTAAAATGAAGTGTAAACTATATGGTGGTAAACAAAGATTAGTAGAATAACTGATCTTGAATATGTTTAAAACACTGAAGTCACCATGACATGTGGACAACTAGACAAGAAAAGAGTTTGGCATTAAAGGTCCTTGCGTGTCAGACTTCCTGCTAGAAACAGTGTATATCCCTTGTTCTTAAAGGAGCACTGTGATAACAACATAGATACCTTGTACTTTCCTGTGAAATCCATGTTATATTCTATGGAATATATATTTTCATGCTTTGAAAAAGCTCGCAGTTATACTTTGATTAAAATATATTTTATATCTTCAAACACAAGAAAGGATATTCTTTATGGTTAATAAATATTTTCAAACCCAGTTTCATTTCTAATCATTAATTCTAGTTTTCTCATTTCAGTAAACTAAATTTTTCAAAAGATGGAACTATTTTCAATGTCTTGAGTTTCTTCACACATTTGCA